>SMDT01001574.1:0-82720 GCA_005392925.1 Aquilaria sinensis | reverse complement strand
TGGAAACATTCACAACTACCTTGGAATGAAATGGAAACATTCACAACAAGTTTGGAATGAAATGGAAACATTCACGGCTGTTTGGAATGAGATTGAAACATTCACGAGTTGTTTCCTCTGAATGGAAACATTCACAACTTGTTTGGAATGAAATGGAAACAATCACGACTTGTGTTCCAATGAATGGAAAGATTCACAACTTTTTTGGAATGAAATGGAAACATTCACAACATGTTTGCAATGTAATGGAAACATTCACAACTTGTTTGGAATGAACTGGAAACATTCAAAACTAGTTTGGAGTGAAATGGAAACATTCACAACTTGTTTGGAATGAAATGGAAACATTCACAACTTTTTTGGAATGCAACGAAAAGATTCACATGTTTTCTTTGTTTTTAATGATTAGGAAACATTCACAACATGATTGGAATAAAATGGAATCAGCCACAACTAGTTTTGAATGAATTGGACACATTCACAACATGCTTGCATTCAAATAGAAACACTCATATTTAGTTTCGAATAAAATGGAAACATTTTTCACAACAAGTTTGGAAGGAAATGGAAACATTCACAACTAGTTTTGGAATGAAATGGACACTTTCACAAATTGTTTTTAATGAATGGAAACAATAGCAAGTGTTGTTTGAATTGAATGGATGGCATTCACAACTAGTTTGGAGTGATTGCAAAAGCCTATTCACAATTAGTTTGGCATCAAAATGAAACATTCACAACTTTGTTTGGAATGAGTGGAAGCATTCCTAACATATTTGGGATGAAAAGGAAACATTCACTACTTGTTTGGAATGAATTGTAAACATTCACAAGTTGTTTTGGGATGAAATGGAAGTGGAACATTCCACAACTTGTTTGGAATGAATGGAAACATTAACAACCTGTTTGGAATGAATTGGAAACATTCACAACTAGTTTGGAATGAATGGAAACATTCACAATTTGCTTGAAATGAATGGAAACCATTCACAAATTGTTTTGAATGAAATGGAAACATTCACAACTAGTTGGGAATGAAATGAAACATTCACAACTTGTTTGGAATGAATTGGAAACATTCACAACCTGTTTGGAGTGAATGGATGGAAACATTCACACCTAGTTTGGAGATGCAATCGAAACATTCACAACAAGTTTGGAATGAAATTCTAAACATTAGACAACTTGTTTGGAATGAAATGGAAACATTCACTACTAGTTTGGAATGAAATGGAAACATTCACAACTTGTTTGGAATGAAATGGAAACATTCACAACTAGTTTGGAATGAACTGTAAACATTCACAACTTGTTTGGAATGAAATGAAAACATTCACAACTTGTTTGGAATGAAATGGAAACATTCACAACTAGTTTGGAATGAAATGGAAACATTCACAACTAGTTTGGATTGAAATGGAAACATTCACAACTTGTTTGGAATGAAATGGAAACATTCACAACTAGTTTGGAATGAAATGGAAACATTCACAACTACCTTGGAATGAAATGGAAACATTCACAACTAGTTTGGAATGAAATGGAAACATTCACAGCTAGTTTGGAATGAAATTGAAACATTCACAACTTGTTTGGAATGAAATGGAAACATTCACAACTTGTTTGGAATGAAATGGAAACACAGCTTCACAACAAGTTTGGAATGAAATGGAAACATAGATCAAAGAAGGGCACAACAAGACTGGAATGAAATGAAGAAACATTCACAACAAGGATTTTTGAAGGAAATGGAAACCAGTCACCACTTCAAGCAACTAGTTTGGAATGACAATGGCAAAATTCACAAATAGTTTCATAATTGAGCTAAACAGTTTGGAATTGAGTGGTTATTGAATGGAAACATCCACAATTAGAGCTGGAATGAAATGGAAACATTCATAGCCAGTTTGCAATGAAGGAGGTAAAATTCATTCAAAACTTCGTTTGACGTGAAATGGAAACATTCACAATTAGTTTGGAATCAAAGGAAAAAATTGTCTTCACAACCAGTTTGGAATGGTTTGGAAACATTCACAACTTTTTTGGAATGAAATGGAAACATTTCACAACACAGTTTGGAATTAAATGGAAACATGCACAACGAAGTTTTGGAATGAAGTGGAAAATGCATTCACAACTAGTTTGGAATGAAGTTTTGAAACATTCACAACTTGTTTGAAATGAAAACATTTTAGTTTCCTACTAATTTACAACTTATTTAGGATGAATGAAGGCCACGGAATCATTCACAACAAGTTTGGAATGAAATGGAAACATTCACAACAAGTTTGCAATGAAGTTGAAACATTCACAACCTAGTTTGACTATGAAATGGAAAACATTCATAACTAGTTTGGAATGAAATGCGAAACATTGCCAACAAGTTTAGAAGGAAAGAGAATCGTTGAATAAGGCACATATTTGGAATGAAACGGAAAGATTTCATGCAACTAGTTCGGAAATGAAATGGAAAAATTCATAGCTAGTTTTAGTGAATGAAATGGAAACATTCACAAAACTCATTTGGAATGAAACTTCTCGAATCAATCACAACTTGTTTAGGAATGAAATGGAGAAACTCACAACTAGTTTGGAATGAAATGGAGACATTCACAACTTGCTTGGATTGAAATGGAAACATTCACAACTTGGGTTAGATTGAAAAAGAAACATTCACAACTAGTTTGGAATGAAATTGGTAATCATTCACAACTAGTTTGGAATGAAATGGAAACATTCACAACTTGTTTTGGAATGAAATGGAAACATTCACAACTAGTTTGGAATGTTTGGACTGAAAAGCATTCACAACTTGTTTGGAATGAAGTGGAAACATTCACAACTTGTTTGGAATGAAATGGAAACATTCACAACTTAGTTTGGAATGAAATGGAAACATTCACAACTAGTTTGGAATGAAATGGAAACATTCACAACCTAGTTCTGGAATGAAATGGAACATTCACACATAGAATGGAATCAACTGGAAACATCACAACAATTTTGGAGTGAAATAGAAACATTTGACAAGTTTTTTGGAATGAGAAGGAAACATTCACAAGAAGTTCGAGAATGAAATGGAACCATTCACAACTTGTTTGGAATGAGAATGGAACCATTCACAACTTGTTCGGAACAAATTGGAACATTCACAAACTTGTTTGGAATGAAATGGAAATAGTCATAACTCAGTTTTGGATTGAAATGGAAACATTCACAACTAGTTTTGGAACGAAATGGACACATTCTCAACTTGTTTTGAATTGAATGGAAAGATTCATAACTTATTTTGGAATGAAATTGAAACTTTCACAACTTGTTTTTAATGAAATGGAACCATTCCACAACTCTGTTTGGACATGAAATGAAACCATTCACAACATGTTTGGAATGAAAAAGGAAACATTCACAACTTGTTTCTAATGATACAAGAAAAAACCCACAATTTGTTTGGAAATGAAATGGAAATATTCTACAACGCGCGCGAGTTTGGAATGAATACTGTAAACATATCACAATTTCGTTTTAGAAATAAATGGAAATTATTCACAACTAGTTTGGAATCAAATGGTGACAATCACAACAGTTTTAGATTGAAATGGTAAAATTCACAAGTTGTTTTGCATTGAACTGGAAACATTCACAACTAGGAATTGGAATGAAATTGTAACATTCATTACCTATGTCTGTGAATCTAATGGATTCATTGACAACTAGTTTGGAATGATATGGAAACATTCATAACCCTAGTTTGGAATGAAATGGAAACTTTCACAACTTGTTACATGAATGAAATGGAAACATTGACATCTTCTTTTGGAATGAAACGAAAGCAATCATAACTTGTTTGGATGAAGTTTAAACATTCACAGCTTGTTTGGAATGAACTTGGAAAACATTCACAACTGTGTTTGGAATGAAATGGAAACCGTTGACAACTAGTGTTGACTACTCATTTGGAATGAAATGGAAACATTCACCACTGGTTTGGAATGAAATGGAAACATTCAGAAAGGTAGGATTTGAGCTCATTGAGCTAACTCTAGCTTGAACAGCTATCTAAGGCAGCTAGAAGTAGCTCCCTTTAGCTCAAGTTAGCTTATGTCAGCTCACTGTAGCTATAAGTAGCTCAGAGTAGCTGGACTTCAGCTCAAGTCAGCTCACTTCAGCTATAAGTAGCTCAAAGTAGCTGGACTTCAGCTCAAGTTAGCTCAAGTCAGCTCAAGTCAGCTCACTTCAGCTATAAGTAGCTCAAAGTAGCTGGACTTCAGCTCAAGTTAGCTCAAGTCAGCTCAAGTCAGCTCACTTCAGCTTCTGGTAGCTGAGTGTAGCTGGACTTCAGTTCACTTCAGCTGAGAGCAGCTAACTCCAGCTCAAGGTCAGCTCTAGGAGCTGGACCTCAGTTCATGGTGCTTGGTTGGAGCTCAAAGGAGCTCAATGGTGCATAAGTAGCATAGTGAGCTAGCTTTGTGCCAGCTCACCTTGCTTTTAGCTCAAAACCACCAAGAGACACATCTTTTATGTAAAGGTATGTCTCTTCATCAAAAGAGATGACTATTGGCTAAAAGAACATGTCCTTTCATCCAAAGGAAGTGTTCCTTGAGTGAAAAGACATGTATATTCAGCCATAAGGTAGTTATGGGGTGGTTATAGGCCAAAGGAAGTGTTCCTTGGCTCTAAAAGACATGTATTTTCGCCCATAAGGTAGTTATGGGGTGGTTATAGGCCAAAGGAAGTGTTCCTTGGCTCTAAAAGACATGTATTTTCGCCCATAAGGTAGTTATGGGTGGTTATAGGCCAAAGGAAGTGTTTCTTGGCTAAAAGACATGTATTTTCGCCACCATACATGACCCTTAGCCAAAGGAAGTGTTCTTTGGCTTAAAAGACACCTTTCTTGGTGTAAAGGTGTGCCTTTTGGTCATCTATAAATAGCCTTTAGTGGCTGGCCATTTTAAGCACGAATTTGCACTCCATTTGCTCCATTTTTCTTGAGAGAAAATTGTTCTCCTCCTATTTCCTTTAGAGGCCGAAATATTAAACACTTCTTGAGAGCATTGTGGGTGGATTTACATAGAGATTGTTCATCTCTATTCAAGCTTCAAGGTGCCCCTCTAAGATCAAGTTCTCCCTCAAGGTTTTGCCAAAGATAACCAAGAAGAAAGGTGCACATCTTTTCTTGGTTTAGTAGCATGTTAGGTTTCATTTCTTATGTATGTTCTTAGCAGCATGCTAGGATTTGTTTAACACAACATGTATGTGATCTTGACATGCTATATAACATGTTATACATGCCTATATTCATGTTGAACTCAAATGAACAAATATGCATGTGGCATATATATGAGTAGATAACATAAAAGTATGTTATCATAAGATCCTGAAAATCTTCAATTGGTATCAGAGCCTAGGTCATGAAATGTATATGCATCTCTTTTGCCATGTTATGAGCATGTTAGAAGTTGTTTCATACGCATGTTGCTTTGTTGAGTCTTGTTGTGAAAATTGAACTAAAACATGTGAATTGCATCAATGTAGATGGCTTGTAAGAATATAGTTGCAAAATAGTGGCCTAATTTTTTAATGGTAATTGGGGGGTGGCCGACCATGGCTAGAAATGCCATGAAATTTGGGCTAATCCCCCATTTGGTCCTCCAACTTTCTCAATTTGAGCAATTGAGTCCTCCCACAAAAATTTTCTTTGTGCAATTTAGTCCCTCGACTTTAATTTTCACCATTTTCATCACCAATTCTCTTGGCCTAAGCCAAGTTTATTTGCAAGAGTGTCCAACACTCATTTATGCCCATTTCTCACTTAATTCAATGTCTCCTCAATTTAATTGAGCTAAGTTTCCTAATTAGGAAACTTTTTATGTCCTTAATCCACTTAACCCGGGACTTAATCATTTAGCATTTTCTGGGCACAACACAATCATCAACAAACTCTTTCTGAAGGGCAAATCCCAAGCTCTCAAGATTCTTAATGTACCCAATCATATTGATCACATCAGGACCCATGGGACTTCCTGTAGACATTTTGCATTGAAACAATGACATAGAGGTCTTAAACCTCTCATGCCTAGCTTACTCTTGGAAGAGAATTTCAAGATGCTTGATTATATTGAACACCCCCATGTTTTCGTGTTGCTTCTGAAGCTCAGATTCCATGGTAATAAGCATGAAGTAAGCAACATCCAAAGCATCATCATAATGCTTCTTGTGAGCATCCTTTTCAAGTCTTGGAGCATTGGCAACAGGCTTATTCGACATGGGCTACTCTAGGACATAAGCCTTTCTTTCTTGCTTGATGACTATCCTCAAATTTTCGTACGATATAAGAAAGTTGGTCCCATTCATTTTTCCATTCTCAAGGATTGATTGTAAGGAAAATGTCGACGTGTTTTGTGCCATGGTAATCTACAACAGCAAATATGTGGTGTAAGACTCATGCATTTTAATTCATTTAATAAGGACTTTTATTAAATGATACTCCCATTATTTTACTCAAAATAATAACCCTCGATATTATTTCAGAACACCTGGTGCTAAGGTATTCTAGTAGGCCAAGATCCATATTTCACCATAACCTAAGTCAGCTTTTGCTTTTTCAATTTATAGTTATTTAGGTAGGCAACTCCTTGCCAAATGCATCTTTTCCAGTCTTGGATAGTTGGGTGAACGACACTTGTCCAAGCCCATCTCATGAACTTAGGCCCAACTTTATGCCTCTGAGCCTTAATCCTATTGGGATGACTTAGTTAAGTTGGACCCAAAGTTAGCAATTTGGATATCACTATTATCCTATCGAGTGTTACCAAGATGAACATAGGTACTTTACTTTGGCGAACCCACCTAATGTTGGTCAAAGCCTTGACGAGTTTCAACATTTGGAAGACATCACATTTAATGACTTAATATTTTGTTTGAGGGATTTTTCATTTGATCTCACCAATTATTATCTTCGGTTGTCTTATACATGCATCACAAACAAATATAAAACATGCATCTCATACAATCAATAGAGTAAATGTGACATGGTTATAGCCTAAACTATGCGATATTCTCAAACCAATGAGAAACCAATGAGAATATCATAAAAGCCTAAGAAAAGAAAAGAGTCTTTACAAGCTCCCTTTCATCCTTGCTTGGTTTCCTCTTTGTAGTCACCTCCTTGGAAACACCACCATGGATGATCCCAGAATGTACAATTACATCAATAATAAAAACCTCAAGTTTCATTTAAGGGGAGTAAGGTGAGAAGTGAATGTACAATGAGAACAACAAGGAAAGGCACAACTCACAAACCGTATTTACAAGTACAGCCAACAAGGGCTATAACCATGCACCATGCTTCAACCACCAATTAGCATATCATGTCACATCTCATTCAACAAAATGCATGCCATCTAACATGTGTTTATTAACCAGTTTTATTAATGCGGTGCTTCATTGCCCCCCTAGGTGCAAAAAATTATCTTACAATTACGTTGCCCAAGATCTACTATTTCATGCACCTAAGCACCTGAGACCACCTCCGTCTGAGCCACCAAAAGTACTCTACTCATGGTGCCCGACCAGCCATAATCCATTTCTGCTAGGTTTTGCAACTATTGCACCAATCTTAATTTAGATAGGTATCTCATACCAATCAATCTAGGGTTAATTTCGTTAACCAATTTGTGTCATTTCTTCATATATCTCATATACTTTGCAAGTTTTGGTTTCATGCATCATGAATCAGTCTAATTCATCATGATCAAAACATCAAAACACACAACATATCATGTGATTTGACATTTAATCCTGATTCACAGTTTTATAGGTAGCTCAGATACCACTGTTAAGTTTTGAGAGCCAAACAAATGCAGCAGAATATAACCAAAACCCTCCATGATTCAAGTGAAAAGGGGTAAATTAGGTGTTTAAAAATTTTCTACATAATTTGGTTGAGATCTTTCACTCTGTTGAGTTAAATCACAAAACTTGAATAGTTGATGTGTTCAAGCTCTCTATGGTATCCACACGAGCCTCTCGAGATAACCACGACTCTAGCACGTGCCGATAGATGCATTCCCCCTGTGCCCCCAATGCTAGATTATGTCCTCAAAGTAATGGCAAGAGAAGAGTGTGGCTGGAACCTAAAGGACCCTTTTGATTTTTTCCTTAGCGAGGCTAGGGCAAGTGCTATGAAATTCTCACTATATGATGTATTTATAGTGAGGCTCAACTCCCAAGCCTAATGGGTTTTGAAACCCTAATCCAAATAGGGTTTATTTTGAGTGTAATTAATGGCTCAACCTTTGGGCTAATTATTAATCCAAAATTATTATAAATCCAAAACCAAAACAATTTGGCCCATGCACTTAAATAACCCAATTGGCTTTATATGTTTAACCAATAGGCCCCTATCACATTGGCAATGATCATAAATCACATTTATGATCATAAACAATGAAAAGTGTCTAGTGATGCCCGGTGACATCTTCGTTGTATAACATGCTTGGACTTAAAGAAAGACATCTGGTGAGAAGGTATCTACAAAACTTTGAAAGATGTGGATTAGGAGGTCCCCGGAGTGCTTTCCTGGGGAGGAGTCTCTGACACCCAAGTCAGTACATAAGAGAAGTTGCTGAGAATAAAGAGTAGGAAAGAGAGGGTCCCGTGTGTCATTACCTGGGACATCCTTAATATATATAGGGTGCTCAAAGGAGAAGTCAGTTACCCGAGTGAGTAGATTAAGACACGTGGTCGGCAAGGATCCAGTCCATACATTCGAGGAGGCGTGCCTCTAGTTGTCCATGAGCAGTTATGCTTAGAAGGCGTGGGCTAGGTTTTTGTTAAAGCCTCCCTAACCATTTTTGTCATTTTCTGAAAAAGCCCTTCAGTGATTGGAAGACCCCTTAGGGGATTGGACTTCTTCCGAGGATGGTTAAAGATAGTCCTTCAGAGGTCCAGACTCTTCATTTTGAGGTCGGTCAAGAAGAGGGTATTTGAAGGTGACATTTTGATGCACTAAAGTTTGCTGTGTATTCTTTTGAAGATGGTACCTAGTCCCTTCAGGAGTTAGCTTCGTCCCTAGGGTGGTGTAGGGTCTCTTTCTCTGAAGGTCTTAGGCAATTTGCCCTTTGGCTATCATATGCCCCCTCTAAAAGAAGTGAAGTTGCTTTTTCAGTTTTATTAGGTTGTGTAGTATCAATCATCCCATGATCGGGTTCGGCCAGTTTTCTCGAAGTTATAACTTTGGGCTAGATTTATCGTGTCAAGTCAGGATTTTTCGAGGCCATACGTATGGCGCTTAAAGCAATGAAATTTTCCCTCCCAGGGGTTTTCATTTCCCACCACCAGGAGGTAGGTTGGTCTGTCACCTTGTTTTATGTGCCACCTAGACCTGGCACTTGAAGACACGTGTCTTCATTTTTCGTGCTTGGTGACACATGTCACCGGTTCATGGGCCAGCTTTCCTATCAGTTACATCAGTCACATCTCTCATACTAGAATTAGTCATTATGATGACCTTTTGCTTGCTTCTTTTGGGTAATATAAGCACCACTCCCCATCAGAAGTTCGACTTCTCCTATTTGCAACTTGCTCTCCCCTTTTGAGCACTTCCTGTCCTCCAATTTTCTTTTATTTCTGTAGCGGTTGTAGCGGTAAATTAATTTTTGGCAAGTCTCATGACATCCTTTGAGGTTTCATTCATTTTTCGAATAGGTGGGTTTTCATACGAAGCTACTTTTTTCCCCTCTTTCCTCTATCTTTCCGAGGTTAGGATCATAAGTACTAAAGATGTTGGTTCAAAATGTTGAGATTGCCTCTTTTCCTGAGAGTTGGATTCCTCCGAACTCTCATATGAGTTGTGTGACTTCAGAGAAGCTAGAGAAGTAGAGGCTAAAATTCTATCTTCCTTCTTATGCAAAAATTAGGTTGCCCTGTCATAGTGAACCGAGCTACCTTCCTTGGGTGAAGAAGATTACCGTTTCTACAGTGGAACTAAAGGCGGGTCTCCGTTATCCATGCTCAAAGTTAGTTTTTGACTTTTGCTACTTCCATGGTATAGCCATCAATCAAATGCCCCTGAACTCTCACACTTATTTTAATGCTTTCTTCTGTGTGTGCGGGGTCTTCAAAATCATCCGGCACTTTATTTCTTTTTCTTCAATATTACAAACTTCATCCCATCCTAAAGGTGTGGTTTTACTTTTTACTTCCTCAGGGTTTCGGGAGCAGGAAATTTACATTTACCTTCAGTACTAAGGATACTTGGAGAGGGTTGCAGAAAAAGTACTTTTTTATGGAGATGGGAAGTGGAAAGACCTTTCAAATCGATGGGCTTTAGGTACCTTAGTGATCGACGTGGTGGACTTGAGGAAGTTGCTAACTCTAGAACTAGAGTTTCAGTTTGAAGAGTTCGACAGCCATATTCGGGCTGTTGTGGATTGGGATGCTTAGGTACCTTCATGCCTTTTCTACCCATTCCCCATTAGATGGAGCTTCATGATTGAAGAGGATCTTCGAGAGCTCGGTGTTATCACCAAACATGTCACTGATGAGGATATGCCAAAATTGATAGTGGATGGGAAGAAGGCGTGGTTCGTTCGGCTTTTTTTGGGTGAACTCTCCAATTCTGGCCTTGTACAGAGTAAGCTGTCTTCCAACTATGGTGTTAGAATTTTTTATACTTGCACTAATATTTTCTCTACTCTAGAAATGGGCAAAAAGTCTGTGACCTTCTACAAGAGTCTGTTCCTAGGTTAGACCGAGAAAAGGGAGTAACAGAAAGCCCCAAAAAGAAATACGGGCGTTAGGCATTATTCGGGCTTTTCAAGGGTAAAGAAGGCAAAGGGTGACCCGCTTCTTCCTCCCCTCAAAGTTGTGTCTGAAGCGGTGGACCTTTCCATCGAAGTTGTTGTTCCGTCTTCAAAAGCGGCCATATAGTCATTACCTCTAAGCCCCACCTCCACAACTGAAGTCTTGGGAACTTCTTTAGGGGTGCTTTCGGCTAAAGAAGTTGCGTAGAGAAGGGGGAAAGGCAAGGAAATCCTTGCGAAGGTACTTGAAGTGAGCGACTTTGATGGTAGGAATGCTGAAGTTTCTCTAGGTTTATATTTTAACCTTTCATCTATGAGCTTTGGTATTTTTGGAATTTTGGA
The DNA here is from genome assembly GCA_005392925.1 of Aquilaria sinensis. Lineage (NCBI taxonomy): Eukaryota > Viridiplantae > Streptophyta > Magnoliopsida > Malvales > Thymelaeaceae > Aquilaria > Aquilaria sinensis. The sequence goes on along the minus strand of SMDT01001574.1, from coordinate 71,573 downwards.
TTTTATAGATGAATGGATAAGAGACAATGTGGTGATGGAACTTTGGAGTGACTTTGCAGAGGGCCAGGTATCACTCGAGTGGGTGCTTGACCATGTTTGGTAGTGGGTGGCTTAGAATAGCAAGATCCATCACAATAAGGTCCCGACGGAGCCATTATGGACATTTACTGAAGACATGGATCTATTTTCTGAAGACTCCCAGAGGATGACACCCTAGATGGCCAGGGGTGTCATTAAAAATGTTACTTTCCAGGCTCTGACAGACTCCTGTCTGAATGAGGAGATCTTGGCTGCTTGGATTTCTAAGCATGCAACCCAGGTAATTCATGTTTATTAGTTAGAAAAAATTCTCTCAAATTTGTTATCCTATCTCGTAAAAACTTTCTCTTTCTAGCTGCTTGCCTATGCAGGCTATCTTCGGGCCTGGGTGGTGAAGCAATCCTCTATCCGGAGCCAATCTGAGGAAAATTTAGTCAACGCGATGGAGATGTTCGCAAGCTCCTGCCTGAAGTTTGGCGAACTTAGAAAGATCACCAAGGAGGACTTGCCTAACTTTGTCAAGAGGTTTTGGAAAGACAGAAAAAAATTATTGAAGAGTGTTCCTCAATCATGTTTGACTTCGGGGTGAAGTTGGTGGAGTAGACTTCCTTAGATGAGGCACTTCAGGTGGAGAAAGAGGATGTAGTTATTGATCTAACCAAGGCCTTAGCACTGAATGCTGATTTTGAGGCTGAGGTTAGAGATCTAAAAAGGTGGAAGAAGATGAAGAAGGAGGAGGAGGAAAAGGAAGGGAAAAGGAGATCGAGGTGTTGAAGAAGGAGATGAAGCTTTTGGCAGTGAATAAGGCCAAGTCAAATGAAGCAATGAAGTCCTTGTTCTAAGATGGTTTTTGTCTTGGCCACAACCAAGTCGTTTCCCGACATCTTGACCTTGATCTTTCTATTCTTTGAGGCCTGGATATTCTCGAGGGCTTTATTCATCGTGGTCCAAGATCGAGTACCTCAACCTAGCTGAGCTTTCTCCACCTGCTGAAAAGGTGGATGGCGAATACGATGAAGAGGAAGAAGGTTTCAAAGATGGCGAAGACCCTGCTAGTGCACTTTAGCCCTTTCACTCTATCTCTTTTTGTTTTTGTTTTTTGTACTCCTTGTGTTGCTTTAATAAAATGCTCTTTCCTTCTAATTTTGGCTGAGTTCGTGAGAAATATGTCTTTAGGATTGCGATCTCGGCTGTGCTCGGCTATCCTCCTTTGGCAAAGATGTTTGCCACATAAATATTTTCCAAGCGTTGGAACAAATTTCAAAATTTCATTGATTTCATCCTTCACAATACTTAATTGTTGAAATGAACACGGTGATTCTTCAAAATTTTGTAAGAATTTTTCTAAGTATAAAATTTTTTCAAAGAGTCTAAGTGCCACGTGTTCTTCAATTCTTCACCTTCAATATTGCCCAGCTTATAGACCCCTAGCCGAATTTCATCTTGGACAAGGTAAGGTCTGTCCCAATTTTCCTAAAGTACGCTATGGGATGATCATTAGGCTTCCAATTCAGCTTTTTAAAGAACTAGGTCCCCTTTTATGATTCCCTTGGGTTTGACACACAAGTTTCTTGCGATAGCCACCCTTTGCTGAAAAGATCTCCTTTTAAGCTCGATCGTATCCCTATGTTCATCGATCACGTCAACTTTGGTTCTTAAGCCAATGTTGTTACCTTCCTCGTCGAACACTTGTATTTGCATAGAAGGATGTATGACTTCAATTGGGGTGAGAATTTCGTTGCCAAATACGAGTGAAAAAGGAATTTCACCAGTAGCCCTCCTATGGGTTGTTTGGTAACTCCACAGTACGTTCAGGAGTTCACCAATTCATTTTCCTTTGGCCTCATTTAACCTTTTTTTCAAGACATCTTCCAATGTTCTATTAGACACCTCGACCTGTCCATTGCTCTGTGGGTGAGCTACCAGTGTGAAGTGCAATTTCACTCCGAGATTGGTGATGAATTCTTGAAATCCTTTGTCAATAAACTGAGAACCATTATCTACCACTATCATCCTCGGGCAACTGAACCTGCATATTATACTTTTCCAGACAAATTTCTGCACGTCTTTTGCAGAAATTGCTGCTAAGGGCTTTGGCTCGATCCACTTCGAGAAATAATCCAGCACAACTATGCAGAACTTGATTCCCCCTGAGCTATTGGGAGAGGACTAATGAGGTTTATTCCCCATACTGCAAAGGGTAGGGGTAGTTAGCCGAGGAGATTGTTTCTGAAGGTGCCCTGTTACTACCACACAAAAATGGGAGAATTACAAGTGTGGCATAATGGTAAAAAAGCCATTATATTGTGTAATTCTCTTTATAGTGATTGAAGTGTGAGGGGTAAAAGGTATAATGAACACCTCCTTAAAAGTTTTCCATGCTGGTAACTTGGTCCCCAAGAAAAGCCTTAAGGATTGCTTGTTTGTCAAGTAACCTATGGACTTTTTTTGTAAGGTTTTGGAAATTCGGGCACTAAATTGCAAAACTTTCACAAAAGAGCTTTGGAGAGTGATAGCCAAAGGGCTACCGCCCCCGAAGGACTTCACATATGCGCGCCACCTCCAGTCGAAGTAGACACAACAAGACCCCAGCAAGGAGAGGGCCGCAGCACCCCCGGACAAGCCAGATAGGCACTACCCTCAGGAAACCCATGGGATCAACTTCGGTCAGAAGGAGTCACCGCCCTTCCCGAGGGTGACCTCGCGCCGACCTCACATACCTAAAACCACCTTTGGATACTCTCTGGGCTACCCTCGGCGCACGTTCACGAAGTGCCATCATCAGGTACCCGAGCCTGACCTCGGGAAAGCCCAACCGAAGGTGCCTCATACAATCAAGGGTCCTCCCTCTAGAGCAGCTCACCTCCCCGAAATGAGCTCTGTACCCCGAAGAAGTTTGGTCCCCCGAAAAGGCCATGTGGGCGTACGATGGAACGGCTGAGGAGTCTTTGACACACCGTACTCGTACAGCCCCAACACGCCACCCTCGGACACGCTCTGACACACCATACCCATACAGGCCCCGACACGCCATCGTCAAACATGCTTTGACACACCGTACTCATACAGCCCCCGACACGCCGCCCTTGTACGAAGCAGACTCCTGGTAGGGCAGGCTATGGTCAGCTAGAGGCTCCCCCTCTTCCAAAAGTACGGACCGCATCCAACAGAACACGTGTCACGATCTAGGCAGGCTGCGGCAAACGAACTTCTCTTGATCACCTCCCTATAAATACCTGGGAGACGCCCCATGCAGCAGGATCCCACTCCAAGGAAAAATCTCTCCACTCCTTACTTATTCTCCATTTCCAAACACTGACTTCGGCATCGGAGGCTCTTCCCCCGGAAAAACAATCCGGGGACCTCCTAACCCTTGTTTTCTGAGTGTTTCAGGCAGTCTCTCCCAGCAAAGCCCCTCATCCAGCCGTTCCCTCACCAGAAGTTTCTGCTCCAGGTTCACCATGTTTCACAGCGAAGATGCGAATGGGCATCACTTGGCGCTGTCTGTGGGAACCCTTTCCCAGGTCGCCATCGTAGAGACTCGGCGTTCCAAAGACAAAGGGCTCCCGAAGTCCCCCTCTGCACCGGAGGCTCAACCGGCAACCAAGCAGCCCACTGCAGAAACTTCCACGCTGGAGGATGACCGCCCTCTAGCAGTAACGTTAGGTTTCTTATGAGACTTCCAACGCTCCATCATCGCTGAAATGACTTAGCAACTCAACCAGAGGTGGCCACAGCCTCCTTTGGTCCGAAGGGCCTCCCCCTCGGCAAAGCACCGGGAGAGTAGCCGGAGGTCCACCCACCAGAGTTCCAGGAGTGAGGATTCTCATGACGCATCTTCGACGGAGAACGTGCCCCCTAGGGCACGACCCACCAGAAAAAGGGCCCCAAAAGAAACTAAGACCTCTTGTCGCCAGAGTCCGTCCCCGTACCGAAGGTCCCAGTCCCCTCGCTGCTGGAGCTACTCTCCGAGAAGGAGAAGAAGTTCGCCATTGCCAGCGGCTACTAGGCAGCAAAGGAAAGCTAACACAGCTACCCTCATGGAGAAGATCCTTGGAAGACTGGAAAAGGTTGAGGGGCAGATCTCCTAAAAACAAGTCTGGTCAAGATTGTTCGACACTTATACCGAAGAAGAGTCACCCCTTGTACGGGAAGTGGTGGAGGCGCCCATACCTACTGACTTTAGGGTGCCATGCTTGGAAACTACGACAGACGTAGTGACCCCCAGGCGCACCTGACAAAGTACAAGCGAAGCATGGTGCTCCACGGTGCAGATGACGCCACCCTCTACAAGTCTTTCGAGGTGACCCTCTCTGGTCCAGCAACGGCATGGTATAACTCCCTAGCCCATGGAACCTTTTTGAGTTTCCAGGAGCTGTCCACTACCTTCACCAAATAGGTCATTGGCAGCAAGCCAACGGCCAAGATGCCAGTGTAGATGTTCGACATAGCACAGTGAAGTAGGGAAACCATTTGTGACTACGTCGAAAGGTTCAACTCAGAAGCACTAAGCGTGCTCGACTTTCGGCACAAAATTTGCATCCTCGCAGTGATAAGGGGACTTTGGAGAGAATCCCAGCTCTTTTATGAGTTCTCCAAGGACCCCCCAGACACTCTCGGGGAATTCTACAGAAGGGCCGAACAGCACATGTCGGCCGAAGAACTCAGAATGGGGGAACCAAAGGTGGAACACCTTCGGCCCGAAGGACCAAGCCACCAGAATCGTCACCAGAATGAGGTTGGAGGAAGGCTTCGAACAGAAAGGGGTAAAAGGCCAATGACGTTCACTCCCCTGAACGCCACGAGGGCCAGCATTCTCATGGCCTTAGAAAGGCAAGGGACTACAGTTCCAAGGCCAAAGGCCATGACTTCGGAAAACAAGGAAAACATGAAGAAGTTTTGCCAATTCCACCAAGATCATGGCCATGACACTGAAGATTGCTTCCAGCTAAGGAAGTACATTGAGTCTTTGATAAAGTAGGCCCAACTTCGCCGGTACTTGTGGATGCCTTCTCCGAAAGGGAGAAAGGAAGAACAAAGAAGGGGGGACGAGGAGGACTATGATTCTAACAAACATCGAGACCGAAGTCCTCGAAAGAATTGCCACCACCAGCAGAGGTCATCCAAACCATCACTACAGGGATACCCCCAACTGAGAGGAAAGGAAAGATAAGAGAAATCTCTATAATGGAGTATGGGAACTCGCCAAATAAGCTTGTTCGCAAAGACGGGTCCACTGTGAAGTTCCCCCATGATGACCCACTCCTTGTCATGGCAAGGATAGAGAGTTGGGACGTCAAAAGAGTACTTTTGGACGACGGCTCCAACACCGACGTCATCTTCTCCCACGTACTGCCTAACTTGGGCATTTCAAAAGGCGACCTCAACATAGTCAATTCCCCCACCTTTGGGGTTGGGCCATCCGAGCTCCCAGTCCTCAAATACACTAACCTGCCCTAATGTTGAAAGGGACCTCGCCTTAGAGTCAGGAAGAACTGTTCACCTCCATTATGACAAGATTCATTGTCATTGATGTTCCCTCATCATACAACGTCATCCTCGGAAGGCAAACTCAAGGCAATCTCCACATTTGCCCAGATGGAAAATACTTAACGGTCACCTTCGCAACTAAAGAAGGAGATGCTGAGATCTCCATCGACCAAGCCATAGTTAGGAGGGTCTTCACCAAGGCTAGACAAAGCTCGGTGAAGGTCAAAGTATAAACTTCGGCTACTGAAAGAGCCGTTATGATAGGCGAAGATAAAGCAAAGGAAGGAATAGAAGGGCTCAAAAAAGTATAAACAAAAGATGTAGAGCTGCTCCCCGGCCGAAACACCCAAGTGGGAAAGAAATTGGCCAATGGTGACAAAGATAGGCTTGTATCTTTCCTAGTAATGAACAAAGATCTATTCGCCTACTCTCCAAAAGACATGCCTGGGGTTAACCTCAACATAATCCATGATAGTCTCAAAGTACGCCCTAACACAAGACCAGTTTGGCAGAAAAAATGGAACCTATCGGTTCATAAGAACTCATTCATTAAATACCCCGAATGGCTCAGCAATGTGGTTATTGCCACAAAAGAAGGGAGTGAAAAGCTCCAAATGTGCATCAATTTTCAGAACCTGAATGATGCCTGTCCAAAGGACTTCTACCCTTTGCCAGCCATAGACCAATTGGTGGATTCAACAGCCGAATACGGCCTTCTCAGTTTCCTCGATGCCTTTAGCGGGTATCATCAAATTCGGATGAACCCTGAAGATGAAGAAAAAACCGCCTTCATCACCGAAGTTGGTACCTACTACTATGTCAAAATGCCCTTCGGCCTTAATAACGCAGGGGCTACCCATCAGAGGTTGATGAATGAAGTGTTCGACTCCCAGATCGGGAGGAACATCAAAGCGTATGTTGATGATATGATAGTTAAGAGCAGAGTCCCTAGTAATCATATCTTGGACTTAGGCGAAACCTTCCAACTGCTTCAGGAGTTTGGTATTCACCTTAACCCCAAGAAGTACATGTTTGGAGTGAGCGCAGGCAAGTTCCTCAGGTTCATGGTGTCAGAAAAGGAATAAACGACAAGCCCAAAAAGGTCAAAGCCTTGCTAGGATTTTGAACACCTATAACCACTAAAGATATACAAAGGCTTACTAGAAGAATCACTTCCCTTAGTACATTCATTTCCAGGTACAGCGACCGATGTCGACCATTCTTCAAGGTGCTTACCAAAGCAGCCAAAAGCACAGGCAACTCTAGAACCGAGGATCACCCTTGGAACCCAGAATGTTAGAAAACTTGGGATGAGCTTAAAAGCTAGCTAACCTATCTACCAACACTTTGGCAACCTCGGGAAGGAGAACCTCTCATCCTCTACCTTGTCGTCACTGAAAAAGCTGTGAGTTCAGTCCTAGTGAAAGAACAGGGTGGGAGGTAGTGGCAAGTATATTATGTAAGCAAGTCCCTGCACAGCGCCGAGGTCAGGTTCCCATTGCTCCAAAAAGCCATTTATGCCTTAGTGCTCACGGGTAGGAGGCTACGGCCCTACTTTCAAGGACACGCCATCATTGTTCGAAGCCACCTACCTCTACGTGACATAATGAAGAAGGTAGAGCATTCGAGTAGGCTATCAAAATGGTGTATTGAGCTCGGAGAATATGACATCACTTACGAGCCGAGAAGGGCAATAAAAGCCCAAGCATTGGCAGATTTCATCACCACAAATTCCAAAAATTGAGGATGGCGAACCTACCTCGGAAGATCTGATAAGGATTGAACCAAAGTGGAAACTCTTTGTCGATGGAGCCTCAGGCGCCAAACACCAAGGCGCTGGAGTGGTTCTTCGGGGGCCCGAAGGTATGGAAGCCACCAAAGCCATCAAATTCGGTTTTGATGTCACCAATAACATCGCCAAATATGAGGCCCTCATAGCAGGATTAAAACTGGCCAGAAAAGTTGGTGTAAAAAACCTTAAGGCCCACAGCGACTCATAGCTAGTAGTCCAGCAAATGAAAGGAGATTACGCTGCAAAGGATCTAACCTTAGCAAACTATCATGACCTCATCAAGAAACTCATTGAAGTGTTTGACATGGTACAAATAGAAAACATGCCTCGTAGAGATAATGCTCAACCTGATACCTTGGCCAAGCCCAAGGAACCCAGTGAGGTGCTGAGTCAACCCCGCACAGAGATAATGTGCGCAACAACCCTAAGAGAAGGATGGCAAGATTCCATCAAGAAATACCTTGCAACTTCGGCACTCCCCGAAGACCTTGCTGAGGCCACAAAAGTGCGAAAATGCGCTGGTAGATACTTCCTCATCGGGGAGGAACTATACAGACAAGGGTATGCAAGTCCCTTTCAGAGGTGCATAAGTGAAGAGGATGTCAGAACAGTCCTCGAAGAAGTTCATGCGGGGGCCTGTGGTTCCCATATGGGAACAGACGCCCTCACAGGAGTATTACTTCGCCAAGGTTACTTTTGGCCTACCATTAGGAAGGATGCAAGGCAATTTGTTCAAAAATGTGACAATTGCCAAAGACACGCCAACATCCAGAGGTTGCCCTCGGAAAAGATAACTTCCACAAATTAACCTTGCCCCTTCGCCATTTGGGGTATTGACCTTATCGGACCTCTCCCAAGCGCCTCCAGTGGAGTGAAGTTCTACATAGTTGCAATAGACTACTTCACTAAATGGATCAAACCAGAGCCTTTAGCATCGATCTCGGCAAAGGACACCCAGAAGTTCATTTGGAGGAACATATGCCGATTTGGCGTACCAAGGGTAATAGTGGCTAACAATGGTACCCAGTTCACTGACAAAGGGTTTCGAGAATTCGTGACCAATCTCAGCGTAAAACTACACTTCACCCCAGTAGCCCATCCTCAAAGTAATGGGGAAGTCGAGATGTCAAATAGGACAATAAAAATGGCATGACGAAAAGGCTAAAAGAGGCAAAGGGGAAATGGCCAGGGGAACTCCCAAGTGTACTATGGAGCTATCACACAACTCATCGATGAGCCATAGGAGAAACTCCTTTCTCGCTCGTGAATGGTACAAAAGCCATTATTCCCTTTGAGGTCAAATAGCCTTCATTAAGAATACAGGTTCTCGACGAAGGAGGAAACAACCTTGGCTTTGAGGGCAAAATTAGACTTCGCCGAAGAACACCAGGAAATGGCCGAACTCAGGAGGAAGGCTTTTCAACAAAGAGTAGCTGATGCTACTAACTTGCATGTGAAGGAAAAAGGAATCAAGAAGGGGGACCTCATCCTTTGAAGGGCCGAATTCGAGCCGTGAAGGCCAACAGATGGGGTACTTCAGGAAAACTGGGACGGACCTTATCTGATCCTTGATGAAATTGGCCTAGTGGTCTACAAATTAGGCAACGCCGAAGGAGTAGAGTTGAGTAACACTTGGCATTTAGATTCTTTGAAAAAATTCTACACTTAGACATTTTTTCTGAAGAAAAGCTTGTGATTACTCCTCTCCGGAATCGCCAGTAAATAAAAGCATACGTGCCAACTGAATATGGTTTATAAACCAAAGATGGTCACATTGATGGAGTGGGCTCTTGGCGTATTGACTTTTTAATTTTTCCCGAAAGTGCTAGTTCCGTAGCAAAGCCTAAGACTTAGTGGAATACGTTCAGAAAAGTGAAAATGCTCCACATACTGGAAAAATTTTGCTAAGGGCAGAATGGTACAAGGTTCCCCAAAGGCATGATTTTGAACGTGGATGTTTGCCGAAGACGTGTACACAAAAACATACAAACCTCCGAAGAGTGAGCACCAAAGAAAAGAACGGGAACTTAGCTAAATTTTTTAAAGAATCTTTCATTCATAGCTTTGAGCAAAAGGACGAATGAGTAGGTTACAAGAAAAAGATAGAAGAAAAAAGCCTATTGCTGAGCCTAGGCGTCCGCTACCTCCTTGGCGTTGGCATCTTTCTCTTGAATGAAAACATCCGGAGGTGCGGGTACAATAGGATGGAGGTTGAGGTACTTGATGGGTTTCGGGAGCCAAAGAGTGCAGTGGAATTTAACCGAAACCCTCCAGGATCCAAGTGAAACGGGGTAAACCGGGTGTGCAAAAATTTTCATATCTAATTTTCGATTGAGATCTCTCACACAACTGTAGAGTCGAATCACAAAACCTGAACAGTTGATGTGTTCAGGCTCTCTATGGTATCCACACAAGCCTCTCGGGATCACCACGCTTCCACCGCATCCCGGCAGGTGCGTTTCTCTTGCGCTCGCAGTGCTAGCTTGCGTCCTTCATGGAATTATAAGAGAAGAGTGTGGCTGTCCTTTTTGGAGGCTAGGGCAAGGAGACTTGCGAATTTCTCACTTAAAAGTTGTATTTATAGTGAGACTCAACTTCCAGGCCTATTGTGTTTCAAATCCCTAATCCAATTAGGATTCAATTTCGGGCTTAATAATGGCTCAACTCTTGGGCCCATTATTAATATGAAATTAAAGTGAAACCATAACCCAAATAATTAGCCCATGCACTATATTGATCCAAATAGCTCTATGTGTGTGACCCAATAGGCTCTTGCCATGTTGGCAATGATCATAAATCACAATTATGATCATAAGTAATGAGCAGTGTCTAGCAACACATCATTGCTACCCAGGTGACAAGATTGTCGATGATTCGACTAAACCTTTATGATCATCATTGATATATGCCATTGTCCCTTTGTCCAAGATATCAAGACTAAGCACGAGACATGGAATGTGTCACTCTCGTATAGCCCAATCTTTGGTTTCTTGATTACTGAGTAAACTAACTTAAGCTGATGACATTGATATCGTATATCAACTCATCCGAGCATGGCCATGCATTTTCTAAGTCTCACTCTATCAAGGGGCCCGAAGATATCACTCCCGTTACATAGGAGGGACAAATCCCATCTTGATCATACAAATCCCTCCGCATGATATGTGACATACCCAATGACCTCCTTCAAGTTCACTCAGTTACGAGCAACAAAGGAAAGTATCAAAGTATGTGACTCACATGTAGGAACCTTGATGATCTTAGGTCGAAGGACTACATATACCATGATCACTATGAGAATCACTTATGACACTCATATAACGATCCATGTAGTGTTCTCATGGTGGGTCGGTCCAGTACACAAGTTCTCCAACTTGTACCCATATGTAGACTACATATCTCATATTAGTCTCCACATATGCTAGTCATTATGTATTGTTGCAACCCACTCCACAATAATACTAGACTAGGGACGTTTAAGAATATCATTATTTTAGGGTTATGATTATGTTTGTTAATTTACGCAGAAACAAAACAACAAACATAATTGTTGGATTAATGCCTCAATAAAATATCATGACTCAATGTGCAAAAATACAATTATCTCATGATTGGCTTTGTGGGCACAACACTAACAGTACTCCAACTTTGACCACATCCACCTGGACTCTTTGGGGAAATCCAAAGCGGCCAGGAAGGAGAGGTCGAGTTTGGGTACCGAGAAAGGACTTGATGACGGGCCAGATAGAAACCATCTTGGAAGGATACCTTTTTCATCTGGTCAGACTGGTCCTTCTCGGTACTCATGGTTGCCAGTTCAGAGGTGTGTTCAGCAACCTCCCTCTCGAGCTTATTCTTCTTCTTCTTCTTGGCCTCCTTCTTCAACAAATCGACCTCAGCTTGGAGATTGGCATTCAAAGCAAGCACCTTCCTAAGGTTTTCAGCATCATCTGCCTTTTCCTTCCAAAGGGCCTCATTCTCCGAAGAGAGAACGGCACACTTTGCATCGAGGTCCTCAACCTTGGCCTAAAAGTCAAGAAGGAGCTCCTTCTTGCTCTCTCGGAGCTCGGCCCAAAGGTTCTCCACGTCCTCCTTGGCAATTTTATTCAGTTCACCGTACTTGAGGATGTATTTGGTGCAAAATTCCTTCACCTTCCTTATGGGTACCGTACTTGAGGATGTATTTTTGGACCGAGAACGAGCCTCAGTCTGCTTTGCCGCCCAACCTCGAAAATATCCGTTGTACGCCAGGAGCTGTAGAAAAGAAAGCCCTGAGTAAGGGTCAAAAGGCAATGAAAACTCAGAAGAAAATTTTTCTTAATCCCCAAAGAAAGAAAGGAGAAATCTACCTGGGCGGCGTGTTCGCTCATCCTCGCCGCGATGATCTCGTTGTTTGGGCATTCATCGACGAGCGATTGAAAGGTGGAGTTCGTCAGCACACCCTTCACCATCTGAGGAGCCATCAACTGGCTGTCCACAGAGAACAAATTCATGTCCTCCGTGAAGGACTAGAAGGGCTCCCTAGGTACCTTGTCCTTCGGGATATGGCTATCCCGAAGGGCCCTCTTTCGGGCATGAGCCTCCACCCAAGGAGCTGGGGTCACCTCCCCTGCAAGATGCTGCTGAAGTTCCATTAGTATGTCATCCCTTAGCCATTCATCTATAAGATCGTAGATACCAAAAACACCAAGGTTCATAGAGAAACGGCTAAGGAACGAACTTGGTGGAACCTCGGTTATGGCATCCTTGGCCTTGTCCACTTCACGGACTTCACCGGGAATGTTTTTGCCCTACCTTCTCCTCCTCTCCTCGAGCTCTTGAGCTGAAGTACCTTCGACCCAAGCCTCAGTTGCAACATCCAGACTCAAACCTATCTCGAGGATGGCAGGATCCAAAGGTGGATCGGCGTGGGCAGGAGATTGGGCAGGCGACTGATCTTGCACTTTGCAAACATCTTCGGGGGGAGGGGGAAGGACGTCCGCCTTGGCCTTTTTTGGCTTGGACGGCCCCCTGGAAGTCTTCTTCCTCTTCAAAGACATCTTCCTCCATGTCTACTCCCCCTTCTCGGCTTGGCCATGAAAAAGAGACTTATAGAATTTCATAGATTGATCGCCCATCTCTGCAAAAGGAAAAAACATCAGTGTAAGTCCAAAAGGAATATAGGTATCAAAACCTGGGAGATAACTTACTCTCGGCAAAATCCTCGTATGAGATCTTGGCCCGAAGAAGCATCACCAACCATGCCTTCTTCCCTGGGAGAACAGGCACAGGCAGGTTCAAGTCGAACTTGTGCTCGTGAATTATCCCCAGTTCCCGAAGGACCTCTTCAGACATAAGGTCCCACTTAATCGGAAAGGGGTATAAGGAGCATGAAGGGACCTCGGAGTCCCAGTCTGCAACCGTCTGAATGCGTCTGTCGAACTCGTCAAACTCCATAGCCAACCCCAAGGTCAGCAGCTTCTGAGGGTCAACAACATTAGTCTTCAACACCCCCGAAGCCCATCTGGTTAGAACGTAGCTCCATCTTTTGGGAACTGACAGGAAGAAGAACTTTTTTTGCCACCCCTGCCAACTATCCTTCATCCCGAAGGTGAAAGTGAACTTCTTGCTCCCGGATCCTCGGGGAAGCGAGAAGTAAAAGCCACCCTTCGGGACCGGGTGGAGTTTATAGTATTGCATGAAGAAGAGAAAATGGGGCTCTATCTTAAAAACCCCACACATGCAAAGAAAGGCATTGAAATAAGAATAAGTGTTTGGTGGAAGTTGGTTCATGACAATCCCATGAAACCTGCAGAACTCACACACCATTCGCGGGGGAGGATACCGAAGACCGACCCTTAGTTGGGCTCGATAAATAGTGATCTCATCAGAATGGGCCATGTAACCATATATGACCGAGGTAGGTAACCTCGGGACGGCGTAAGTACGGAGATAGAATTTTGCTACCCACTTCGTCATTTTCTCCGAATTAGTGCAGCATGGATGAGACTCAAGGGGGAGAAAGATCTCGGGAATAGGACGGACGGTCATCAATGGAGCAGGGTTCGACATTTCTCAAAGAGAAAAGAGGTAACCTCAGGAAAACTAAAAAAACAAAAAGAACCGAAGGACTCCGAAAAAAAAAGCTACAAAACAAGCGACTTCGGAAGGAAGAAAGAACTTCGGAAAGAAAGACCCGCCAAAATTTTTTCCAAATTTTGGATTCCTAGACTCCGTCGTGAAGGGTTGCTAGAAATCGCTCCGCCGCTAGAACCGCCATCGGAAGGAGAAAGAAGACAAGAGAGAGTTCTAAAGCAAACGAAAGAACTTTTTTTGCCACCCTTGCCAACTATCCTTCATCCCGAAGGAGAAAGTGAACTTCTTGCTCCCGGATCCTCGGGGAAGCTAGAAGTAGAAGCCACCCTTCGGGACCGGGTGGAGTTTATAGTATTGCATGAAGAAGAGAAAATGGGGCTCTATCTTAACCCCACACATGCAAAGAAAGGCATTGAAATAAGAATAAGCGTTTGGTGGAAGCTGGTTCATGGCAATCCCATGAAACCTGCAGAACTCACACACCATTCGCGGGGGAGGATACCGAAGACCGACCCTTAGTTGGGCTCGATAAACAGTGATCTCATCAGAATGGGCCATGTAACCATATGTGACCGAGGTAGGTAACCTTGGGACGGCGTAAGTAGGGAGATAGAATTTTGCTACCCACTTCGTCATTTTCTCCGAATTAGTGCAGCATGGATGAGACTCAAGGGGGAGAAAGCTCTCGGGAATAGGACGGACGATCATCAGTGGAGCAGGGTGCGACATTTCTCAAAGAGAAAAGAGGTAACCTCAGGAAAACTAAAAAAAAAAAAGAACCGAAGGACTCCGAAAAAAAAAAAGCTACAAAACAAGCGACTTCGGAAGGAAGAAAGAACTTCGGAAAGAAAGACCCGCCAAAAGTTTTGCCAAATTTTGGATTCCTAGACACCGTCGTGAAGGGTTGCTAGAAATCGCTCCACCGCTAGAACCGCCACCGGAAGGAGAAAGAAGACAAGAGAGAGTTCTAAAGCAAACGAAAGAAAAGGAAAAGAGTGTGAAGGTCTGAGCCAAGAGGGGTTTATATAGGCCGAAGAGAGCAGGCGAAACCTTGTCATTATTGCTCCCCAAAGGTGAAGAGACATAATTGATGTAATCGACGTAACCGTTCGCCGCCCATCAGTAGCCACGTGTAAGCCAATGCGGGAAACCGGGGCACGACCCTGATAACTGGCAGACCTACATAACCCAAGCTAAAGTAACGCACCCATATATATCGAAAGATGAAACGATTCACTGATAGAAAAAGTCAGTGGAAGTTCGCGCCTCAGACAGTGACCTCAGCGGAAGAGCCAGGGACACCATTCAAACACCAGGGTAACTACCTTGGTAGGGCGCCTTAGTTTTCCATAGTTCCCTCTTGGGAAGAATGAGACTTTGGATGAAAGCCCATGATGGCAACAAGACCAAGCATCACTTGCCATAAAAATGGCTCCCAAAACTCCCCAAACCGAAGGAATGTCTTTGATTTTCTGAGGAGGGCATGTGATAGCCGAAGGGCTACCACCCCAGAAGGACTTCACATGTGCTCGCCACCTTCGGTTGAAGCAGACACGACAAGAGCCCGGTAAGAAGAGGGACGCAACACCCTCGGACAAGCTGGATAAGTGCTACCCTCATGAAACCCATGGGATCAACTTCGGTCAGAAGGAGTCACTGCCCTTCCCAAAGGTGACCTCGCCCTGACCTCAAATGCCTAAAACCACCTTTGGATACTCTCTGGGCTACCCTCGGGGCGCGCTCATGAAGTGCCATCATTAGGCACCCGAGCCTGACCTCGGGAAAGCCCAATCGAAGTTGCCTCATACAAACAAGGGTCCTCCCTCTAGAGGAGCTCACCTCCCTGAAATGGCTCTGTACCCCGAAGAAGTTCAGTCCCCTAAAAAGGCCATGCGGGCGTACGTTGGAACGGCTAAGGAGTCTCTGACACACTGTACTTGTACAGCCCCCAACATGCCACCTTCGGACATGCTCTGACACACCGTACTCGTACAGCCCCTGACACGCCACCCTCGGACACGCTCTGACACACCGTACTCGTATCGCCCCCGACACGCTGCCCTCATATGACCCAGACTCCTGGCAGGGCGGCCAATGGTCGGCTAGAGGCTCTCCTTCTTTCGAAAGTACATATTGCATCCAACCAAACACGTGCCACGATCTACGCATGCTATGGCAAATGAACTTCTCTTTATCACTGACGCCCCAAAGCATCTTCGTTGAGTGACATTGTGACTTCTGGAGGGACTTCCTGAGAGGGAGAATGCCTGGAGCCCAGATTTCCCAGGGGAGAGTGCCTGAAAAGCTCAGTAGAGAGGGTTAGGAGGTCCCCGAAGTGTTTTTCCAGGGAGGAGCCTCCGACGCCCAAGTCAGTGTGCTGAGAAGGTAGAGGGGGAGCACTAAAGGTTTTAGTGGCCTTGCCTGTTTGTGTTTTCTCAAGGAGAAAGGTCTGATCAAGGCCTCCCTGCCAGGGTTTGTTTCCTGGTATTTATAGGAGTGTTCAGCCCATTCAGATCATGACACGTTTCCGGTCAGATCTTTCCTGTACCTTCGGGCGTAGGGGACAAGTAGCTGTTTGCAGGCTCCTCGAGCCTTGGCCCGAGACAGGTCGTGACAAGACCTGGATGGCGTCGGCGTGTCAGACCGCCGTTCTAGGCGGCGTGTAGCGCCGGCGGGCGACATTTCAGAGGCTCCTTAAATGCTCCTGCCGTACTCCTAAGGTCCCCTGGGTGAGGTCGTCCTTTGGTACGGACGTCCTTCTTCGGCGGGTGTATCATCAGTTCGGGGAGTCCCCTAGGTCGGGGGTTCCGCCTCCGGGTGAACTATTCTTCTGCGTTGGAATAGCTAGACCTTCGCATCCGAAAGCGATCCGCTTGGTCCCTCGAGGGAGCTGGTAGCGCCTTTGAAGTCCATGAGGCATTAGCCGAAGTCCTGAGTTCGACACATCTTGACTTCGCTCCTTCCGAGGTCAGTGATAATGCCTCCTTCGGATGACATCAAGCTCTTCAGCTACCTTCGTTTTTGGCAGGAGGCACGGGGTGAGAGAGGCGATAGTCCTTTGGCTATCACAAGCCTCCCTTCGGAAAGCCGAAGTAGATACTTCAGTTTATCAGCTTTTGAATGTAGTCCTTTAGAGCCTTGGTTGTAACAACTTTGCCGAGGATGGACCTCTTGTCTGAAGACACCGGCTTGTTCGGTCATAACCTGTCTCTTGGTGTCTTCGAGGTAACCTACCTCTCTATTTTTGTAGATCTGCGCCACGTCGCGTCTCGTAACCAGACGTGTCAGTCTAGAGCGGCGCAGCCAGGTATAGGGGTGTCAGAAGGCGTGTCACTCTTTTGGCGCAATGGCTGACACATGGCAGCCTGCTATTGGCGGGAACTGTATCGGATAAAGCAGGCATGTCTTTTCATGCACTCTGAGCAATTATGACGCCGGTTCGCCTTCGCCTCTCGGGCTATATATACTTCTGTTCTGTCATAACCCTCTTTTGCTTCTGTTTTTGCTCTCAACTACTTTCACATTTTCTCCCGCTTTTTCTGGCGATCCTTTTTAATGGGGTGTTTTCCAGCAACCTTTCGCGACGGCGTCCTCAAATCCAGATTTTGGCAAAACATTTGGTGGGTTTTAACTTTCAGAGCCTTTTGCTTTTTAAGCTTTCCCGAAGTCATTTTTGGCCTTTTCCGAAATCATTTTTCAGCCAACCATGCCTATTCCCGAGAGCTGGCAACCCCTTTTGTCTCATCCTTGCTGCACCACTCCTAAAAAATTGGAAAAATGGAAGACCAAGTTCTTCCTTCCTTCGTACGCCGTTACCAGGTTGCCACGTTCGGACTAGTTTAGCTTTTCGAACTGTGGTGACAAGGTTACCATTTTCCGAGCTCAACTGAAGGCCGGACTTTGGTATCCTCCTCCGAAGATGATTTGCGACTTTTGCCAATTCCATGGCATTGCTGTAAATCAGCTTCCGCCGAACTCGTACTGCTACTTTAACGCGTTCCTCTGTATGTGCGGCGTTTTCAAAATAGAGCCCCACTTTATTCTTTTGATGCAGTACTATAAGCTCTTCGTGGTCCTGAAGGGTGGCTTTTACTTCATGCTACCTCGGGGATCCGGGAGCAAAAAGTATATATTCACTTTTTCCACTAAGGACAGTTGGTGAGGGTGGCAGCAAAAGTTTTTCTTTCTGAAGATGGTGGAGGCCTGGTCGCACGTTCAGACCAAGTGGGCTAGGGGAAGGCTGGAGATGGACGTCGTAGATCCGAGGATAATGCTGACTCCCGAGTTGGCTCCCATATTCACGGACTTCGACAAACGTATCCACGCCGTCTCCAACTGGGGTTCCGAGGTCCCTTCGCGCTCTTTCTACCCCTTCCCCATCAATAGGAAGCTGATGACTGAGGAGGTTCTTACCCCTTCCCCATCAATTGGAAGCTAATGACCGAGGAGGTTCTTCGGGAGTTAGGGGTAGAGAAGGAGCACAAGACAGACCTCGAGATGCCGGCTCCTGCCATCGCTGGGAAGGATTCTTGGCTGGTGCAACTCCTTCGGGAGGAAGCTACTTACGAAACTTTTTACGAGCGTAAGTTATCTCCGAATCCCTCTGTTATAATTTCACCTTGGACTCACGCTGATGTCTTCTTTCTTTTTCAGAGATGGGCGACAACACTGCTGCTTATTACAAGTCCCTTTTTCTCGGTCAAGCGGAGAAGGGCGAACAGACGAAGAAGGCTGTCTCCCGAAGGTGGAAATTGTCTGGGGTTGGGCCATCTGCGGCCAAACGGGCGAAGAAGGATGTGCCTCCTCCTCTTCCAGAGATTTCGCTGCTGCCCCGCCGGCCGAGGTCGCTGCTGACCTCACTGCTCAGAGTCCCACTCCTTCGGCGACTCTTCTGGATGCTTTGGTAGAAGCCCCTTCTACTGAGGAGTGCCGTAAGAGCAAAGGCAAGGAAATTTCTGCCGAGGGGACTCAGGGCTCGGACGACGATGTCACCGAGGTGCCTCCAGGTTCATTTTCCCAGACAAACTGTGATGCCTTTACTTTTTTGAAGTTTTAGATTTACTTGCCTTGACCAGCTTCTTGTTTTGCCGTGCAGGGGAGTTACTTACTCCGGGTTGGGCAGCCGAGCACGCCCGGAAGTGAGCCCTTTGGGATGCCCGTATCCCGAAGGGGAAGATCCCGAAGGAGCCTTTCTGGTCGCTTACAGAGGACTTGAATTTGTACTCCGGAGACTGCCAGCAAATGGCTAAAGAGATCTCGAAGCGGATGCTTACTGAAGCCTCCTTCAGGGCTATCGCGGAGGCTCACCCGGGCGATGATTCCCTGGCTGCGAAACTTTCCGAGCATGCTGCTCAGGTATGCTTCGCGCCTTTCTTCTTCTTTTTTTTCCTTTTGATTTTTTCTAAGTGTTTGGCTCTCTCTTTTCTCTTTTGACTTACTGACTTTGCCTTTGTTTCTCTGCAGCTGCTGGGGTACGCTGGTTTCCTCAGAGTTCGGGTGGCGAGGCAGAAAGCATTTCGAGCCTCGGCCTTAGAGGTTATAGAAAAAACTAAGGCCACATGCTCGGAAGTAGCTGCTCAGAACACGCAGCTGGCTCAAGCTGCAGAGAAGGAGCTTGCCACCGTTCGGGAGGGGTTCCTGAAGGAAAAAGAAACACTTTTGAAGGACTCTTCCCAGAAGATTTTTGACCTCGGCTCCCAGGTGGCGGAGCGGATTTCAGCGAATGAAGCCTATCAAAAGGAGAAGTCAGAGTCTGAGGCTCTCCTGGCGAAGGCGCTTGCTGAGAAGGCCGTGCTCCAAGCTGAGGTCGATTCTTTAAGGAAGGAGCCGGAGAAGAAGAAAATGAAGGCACTGAAGAACAAGGTCGCGGATCTGAAGAAGGACCTTGATGCCCTTGGGGTCGAGAAGGATAAGTCTGACCAGATGACCAAGGTCAGTTTTCAGGACGACTTCTGCCTTGCTCAGCACCAGGTCCTGCCGAAGTTTTCGGATCTGGACCTTTCTTTCTTGGAGGCCCTAAACATTCCTGAGGTTGCCCTCCTTTTCTGCTGCCTTTGTGAGGACTTTGAAGAATGCTCGACAGCGGTCTCCATACCTGGAAATAAACCTGCTGAGAGAGGTTATCCTTCCAATGAGTCTTTGTACATCTTTTATTGTGACAGGAGTTCGGATTTCAAGTAGAGCCTTAATCTTTTCTGGGTTAGCATCAATGCCTCTTTCTGACACCATGTTCCCAAGAAACTTTCCCGAGGTTACCCCGAAGATGCACTTTTTGGGGTTAAGGCGAATCCTAAAGGTCCTGAGCTGGTTGAAAGTTTCCTTTAGATCTGCGACGTGGTCGCTAGGCAACTTGCTTTTGACTATCATGTCATCGACGTAGACTTCCATATTCCTCCCTATTTGGTTGTTAAAGACCTTGCTCATCAACCTCTGGTAGGTAGCTCCTGCATTCTTGAGTCTAAAGGGCATCCTGATGTAACAGTATGTTCCCCCTTCGGTGATGAAGGCAGTTTTCTCCTCATCTTCGGGGTCCATCCTTATTTGATGATACCCGCTGAAGGCGTCTAAGAAACTTAGGAGCCCGTATTTGGCGGTTGAGTCTACCAATTAGTCTATCGGTGGGAGAGGATAAGAGTCTTTCGGGCAAGCATCATTCAAGTTTCTGAAGTCGATGCACATCCGGAGCTTACTGCTTCCTTCTTTTGTGGCAATAACCACGTTGCTTAACCATTCAGGGTACTTGATATCCCTGATGACATCAGCGTTCAACAGGCGCTGGACTTCCGTTTTGACAAAGTTACTTTTATGGGCTGAGATGCCTCGTTTCTTTTGCCGAACAGGTTTTGCTTCCGGACTTACTCTAAGGCTATGCTGTATTATGCTAGGGTTTACCCTTGGCATATCTTTCAGCGAGTAGGCAAATAGGTCTTTATTTGTCAGCAAAAAGGATACAAGTTTTTTCTTGTCACCTTCGGCCAAGTTCTTTCCTATTCGGGTACTTTGGCCTGGGACAAGTTCTATTTTTTCCATTTCCGCTTTCGCGGGATCTTCTGCTTCGTCCTCTTTTGGTGCCTTTGCCTCCACTGTTTGTGCGAAGTTGTTTACCGGAACTTTTTGTGCCTTGACGAACACCTTCCATACTTCGGCCTGGTCTATGAAGATTTCCGCATCTCCATCCTTGGTGGCAAAAATGACAGTTAAGTATTTCACATCTGGGCGAATGTGCAGATTTCCCTGTGTCTGTCTTCCAAGGATGGCATTGTACGATGAAGGGACATCCATGACAATGAACCTTACCATTGTGGAGGCAAATGACTTAGCAGTCCCATCTACCGAAGCTCCTTTTAGCATTAAGGGGAGATCGATCCATCCGAGGATAGGCAGTTCGGATGGTCCTACCCCGAAAGTAGGCGAGGTGACGGGCTTGAGGTCGCTGCTAGATATGCCCAAGTTTGGCAGTAAGTCCGAATATAGGACGTCAGTGTTTGATCCATCCCCAAGCAACACTCTCTTGATGTCCCAATTTCCTATCCTCGCCATGATCAACAGCGGATCGTCATGGGGAAAGATGACGGTGGAACCATCCTTGCGGGCCAGTTTTTTTGCCGGACTCTGATATTCCATGACTGCTGTTTCTCTGGCCTTCCTCTTTCTTTCCGAGGATGGGAGCCCCGTCGTGATTGTTTGTATTATTCCTGCCGGAGGTGGAGGGCACCTTTTCGGACTTCGGTTCCTCCGCTTGTCGGAGTCGTAGTCCTCATCTTCTGCCTTTCCTTCCTTTTTTTTTTTCCCTTTCGAGGAGGGCATCCGCAGATAACACCGAAGTTGGCCCAGTTTTATCAGCGACTCTATATACTTCTTCAATTGAAAGTAGTCTTCGGTGTCGTGGCCATGGTCGCGGTGAAACTGGCAGAACTTCTTTATGTTCTTCTTGTTATCAGCAGTCATGGCCCTTGGCCGCTGAATCTGAGCCCCCTGCCTTTCCATTGTCATGAGGATGTTGGTCCTCGTGGTGTTCAGAGGTGTGAAAATTGGGGGTTTCCTTCCCCGCATCCTCCGAGGTTGGCCTGCCTGTTCGGTTGGATACCGGGTTTGCTGGTTGGACCATTCGGCCTGGGTGTGATCGGACTTCGGTCCACCCATTCTCAGCTTTTTGGCCGTCATGTGCTGTTCGGCCCTTCGGTAAAATTCGCCAAGCGTGTCCGGGGGGTCCTTGGAGAACTCATAAAATAGCTGTGAGTCTCTCCGAAGGCCCCGCGTCATGGTGAGAATACGTATTTCGGGCCGAAAGTCTGGGACACTCAAGGCTTCTCTGTTGAACCTCTCGACATAGTCGCGGATGGTTTCTCCATTTCTTTGCGCTATATCGAACATTTGGACAGACATCTTCACCGTTGGCCGACTTCCAATAAATTGCTGCGTGAAGACTGTGGATAACTACTGGAACTCTGTGATGGTTCCTGGAGCTAATGAATTATACCACGCAGTTGCTGGTCCTGTGAGGGTGACCTGGAAACATTTGCACAAGGTAGCATCGTCGGCACCGTGTATCATCATGCTGCGTCAGTACTTGGTTAGATGGGCCTGTGGATCAGTACGGCCATCATAAGTTTCGAGCCGAGGTACTCTTAACTCGCCAGGCATGCCAGCCTCAACTACGGATTGAGTGAACAGGGACTCATCCCCACAAAAGGTTTCAGACAGCCTAGCCCAGACGGGCTTGCGGGCTACCTGTCATGAGGATGTTGGCCCTCGTGGTGTTCAGAGGTGTGAAAATTGGGGGTTTCCTTCCCCGCAATCTCGGAGGTTGGCCTGCTTGTTTGGTTGGGTACCGGGTTTGCTGGTTGGACCCTTCGGCCCAGGTGTGATTGGACTTCTGTCCACCCATTCTCAACTCTTCGGCCGTCATGTGCTGTTCGGCCCTTCGGTAAAATTCGCCAAGCATGTCCGGGGGGTCCTTAGAGAACTCGTAAAACAACTGTGAGTCTCTCCGAAGGCCCCGCGTCATGGCGAGAATGCGTATTTCGGGCCGAAAGTTTGGGACACTCAAGGCTTCCCTGTTGAACCTCTCGACATAGTCGCGGATGGTTTTTCCATTTCTTTGCGCTATGTCGAACATTTGGACATGCATCTTCGCCGTTGGCCGACTTCCAATAAATTGCTGCATGAAGGCTGTGGATAACTCCTGGAACTCTGTGATGGTTCCTGGAGCTAATGAATTATACCACGCAGTTGCTGGTCCTGTGAGGGTGACCTGGAAACATTTGCACAAGGTAGCGTCGTCGACACCGTGCATCATCATGCTACGTCTGTACTTGGTTAGATGGGCCTGTGGATCAGTGCGGCCATCATAAGTTTCGAGCCGAGGTACTCTGAAGTCGCCAGGCATGGCAGCCTCAACTACGGCTTGACTGAACGGGGACTCATCCCCACAAAAGGTTTCAGACAGCCTAGCCCAAACAGGCTTGCGGGCTACCTGTTTTTCCACCCTGTCTAGTCTTGCTAAGTATTCTCTCCATAAGGATCGTGGCACTAGGTTCTTCCTCTGGGAAGGGAGATTGCCGGCGGCTCTTCGGGGAGTGAGTTTGGCGTTGGGGGGACAGGGACCTCACCTCAGGCGACGAGCTCCTTCGGTGTGGGATTTCGGGTCGCTTGGACCTAGCTCGTTCTGTAAGTCGTGCCCCGAGGGGCATATTTTCCGTTGAAGACTCCTCACACGGATCTCCGCTTCCCGAACTACGATGGGTTGGTTTAGGGCTTCTCTCTCGAGGGTGTGCTGGCGAGGGAGGCCTTCGGGCCTGAGTTTGCAGTGGCCAATTTCGGTCTATCTGCTGTGTCATTTTAGCCACAACAGAACGTTGAAAGTTGCACAGGAAACACATGGTTATGACCAGATGACACTCTTCCTATGGCGTGGAAGTCCCCGGAAGGGTTTGCTCAGTGGCCGGTTGAGCTTCAGGTGCGGACGGGGACTTCGGGAGTCCCTTGTCCTTTGAACGCCGAGTTTCAACAACGGTGACCTCAGAGTGCCTTCCCACAGACGACGCCAAATGATGCCCCGAAGCATCTTTGTTGAGTGACTTTGTGACTCCTGGAGGGACTTCTTGAGAGGGAGAATGCCTGGAGCCCAGATTTCCCATGGGAGAGTGCATGAAAAGCTTAGAATAGAGGGTTAGGAGGTCCCCGGAGTGTTTTTCTGGGCAGGAGCCTCCTATGCCCAAGGCAGTGTGCTGAGAAGGTAGAGGGGAAGCGCTAAAGGTTTTAGTGGCCTTGCCTATTTGTGTTTTCTCAAGGAGAGAGGTCTGATCAAGGCCCCCCTGCCAGGGTTTGTTTCCTGGTATTTATAGGAGTGTTCAGCCCGTTCAGATCATGACACGGGTTCAGTCAGATCTTTCTTGTACCTTCGGGCGTAGGGGACAAGTAGCTGTTTGCAGGCTCCTCGAGCCTTGGCCCGAGACAGGTCGTGACAAGACCTGGACGGCGTCGGCGTGTCAGACCGCCATTCCAGGCGGTGTGTAGCGCCGGCGGGCGACATGTCAGAGGCTTCTTAAACGCTCCTGCCGTACTCCCGAGGTCCCCTGGGTGAGGTGATCCTTTGGTACGGACGTCCTTCTTTGGCGGGTGTATCATCAGTTCGGGGAGTCCCCTAGCTCAGGGGTTCCGCCTCCGGGTGAACTATTCTCCTGCTTTGGAATAGCTAGATCTTCACTTCCGAAGGTGATCCGCTTAGTCCCCCGAGGGAGCTGGTAGCGCCTTTGAAGTCCCTGAGGCATTAGCCGAAGTCCCGAGTTCGACACATCTTGACTTTGCTCCTTTCGAGGTCAGTGATAGTGCCTCCTTCGGGTGACATCAAGCTCTTCAGCTACCGTCATTTTCGGTAGGAGGCACGAGGTGAGAGAGGCGATAGTCCTTTGGCTATCAATCACCTCCCTGTAAATACTCAGGAGACACCCCAGGCAGTAGGATCCTACTCCAAGGAAAAATCTTTCCACTCCTTACTTATTCTCCATTTCCAAACACTGACTTGGGTGTCGGAGGCTCCTCCCCCGGAAAAACATTCCAAGGACCTCCTAACCCTTGTTTTCTGAGTGTTTCAGGCATTCTCTCCCAGCAAAGCCCCTCATCCAAGCGTTCCCTCACTGAAAGTTTCTCCTCTAGGTTCACCATGTTTCACAACGAAGATGCCGAAGGGCATCAGAGAGTTATGGGAAGGATATGAATGGTATAAAAGTGCTATTAGAGGACCAAATTGCTCATGGAAGACAAGGTTGGACAAAGGAAACACTAAAGGCATTAAGGACCTCAATGTCCTAGTGTAAAACTTAAGGTGTTCAAGCTATAGACTTAAGTCTATGTGTGAGATTGTGGAATTATCCCACCATGAGGGAGGCAACCAAGGCTTGATAAATGGGTCAAAAATGTTGGGTACATGTGTACCAATGAGTTTAAGACAAAGAAACCATAATTAGTGAGGAGGAAAATGACATAAAGCAACGTTAAGCTTGTTAAGTGTGTTTTGTGCCCTTAAGTTCATTTAAGCCCATTTAAGTGGCCAAATCACTTATCTCTCTCCCATTTTTGTCCTCTTCCTACCTGATAATATAGCCACACTTCCTCCATAGCCACCACACCTTCAAACCTACAATTGATTGATATTGAAGGCAAAAGGAAGCAATTGGAAGCAAACTAGAGCCATTGCTTGGATGCTTCGAGGATCAAGCTTGATTTTTGGCCTACCCACTTCAGTAAAGGATCTCTTGCTCTCATGAGTTGTTTTCTATATTTTCAAGCAACCATGGAGCTAGGGGTAAGCTTGGAAGAGAGCCAGGAGCTTGATGAACCAAGCTTAGTAAGGGGAGTGCACTTATTGATGGTTAGGTAACCTAGTGTAAAATGCACAAAGATGGCGGTGAAATGATGGTTTCTAGAGCCCAAAGTTAGTACTAAATAATGGTTAAATCCTCCTAAGACCAAGCATTAGCTTGAGGAGGGATTCCATAGTGATTTATTTTTGTTTATTACATGTTTTATGGACTAACCTATGGTATATGTTGCTGCTGCATTTCATGTGTTTGTTGGTTGTGAATGGCTGCTGCATTTGGTTGCTATATCTTGTATATGTGTATTGTGGTTTTTTGGGTTTTTTTGATTTTTTATGCATGTTTTAATGATGGTTACATTGCCTATTGAATCCAAGTGCTACCCTTTCTAAGTTTCTCAATGAAACTTACTCCCTTCAATTCTGTCATTTCAGGTCCAGTAGAAAGATGTCATTCAAACTAACATTTTTAGTTTGATTTTTTATCTAAAATTTTAGGTACGTGAACTTCTATATGTCTAATTATGATATGGAAATTTTTGTGATTTTAGGATCACATTTGGTATTTTTAATGGTGGTACTTATTGTGTTATGCAGCAACTATCCATCATCCTATTTCTGGAGTCCATTGTGTCTTAGGCACTCTTGCAACCTAGGGTGTGTATTTACCTAAGTTAAGACCATATTTTAGTGCATGTATGCATGTTCATGTAGCGTATGTGAAATGAGACAAGTATGTGAACATTTGAGTAATGTTTTGGCTGTGTAAGTGATGTGGTGCATAGCTGCCTAAGTATGAATGATGGGCTGCTTACTTGTAAATTCTGTTTTGGCCACATGAAGTTGTTAAAATCAAGGGAATGTAATTCCTATGTAATGGACATATATGGGATAGCTTTGGAGGGTTTCAACCTTGTGAATGAAGTGTTTGCACACTTACGAGATTTTGTATGGGCAAAATGGCCATAAAGTGACCAGAATTTTTACTCTACACTTAAAGTTCTATATTTCCATATGTAGAAGGAATATTTGTATAAAATTTTGAACACACCTAGAGAACATCTAAGGATTGAACTGGAATTTGGAATTTCCAAATTTGGATCTCTTTAGCCAATGATATGATGTTGCAAACTTGGCTAAGTTACTGTTCATTTGGTCAGAATTTTGTAAGCAACTTCAAAAATCCATAACTTGGTCCATAGGTAAGCTATTGATGTAAAAAAAAATTCATTGGTTTGATGTAAGTCTCTAATTGATGGTGGAGCAAAAGAAACTTGGAGGGTACATGGCTAGGATGATATAGTTTATTAGTGGAAGTTACAGGTGCAGGGGCTGGTCACTAGAACTTAACAAGATTGGCTAATGTGTGGTAGCCAAGATTAAGACTTTTGCTAGCTTTTTCCTTCTTTGTTGCCATGGTGTGTAGGAAATGTGAATATGTTTGTGATGGTTGGACCAATATGCATGTGTTTACATAGTGCCCAAGAGACCCACTTGGGTATGCACACTAAGGATAGTGTGATTATGATCACTCTTAGGTATGCTTAAGTGTAAAGGCAAGTAAGTGTGCAATTTCAAATGGCAGTGTGTTTTGGTGTTCTTTGTAGGCTTACCAAGTTCTATGTATATGCTATGGATGACATGCACCTATGGTACCTAAGTTATGGAGGTGTTGTAATGTAAGTATGTCTTGGATGGTGTTTGTATAGGTGGCCTATGATAGGCTCCCCTAGATATGTATGTGTATGTAATGAAGCACTAGACATGTGAACTTGATCTAGAATGGCACTGCATGATCTTGTTGTGCTAAAATGGTATCCAATGAAGTTAAGTATATATTAGTATCTAATTTTACATTCGGGTGCACTAGTGTGTGCATGTAAGTTTGGAGCACAATTGTATAAAGAGGGCCAATGGTAGCCTTACTGCGCCTTTTGAGTGCCTGAGCTACTATGAGGAGGTGGATGCTTACATGTATATGTGACCAAGTATAAAGAAGTGGAGATG
The DNA here is from genome assembly GCA_005392925.1 of Aquilaria sinensis. Classification (NCBI taxonomy): domain Eukaryota; kingdom Viridiplantae; phylum Streptophyta; class Magnoliopsida; order Malvales; family Thymelaeaceae; genus Aquilaria; species Aquilaria sinensis. The sequence goes on along the minus strand of SMDT01001574.1, from coordinate 44,352 downwards.
TGTATGTTCATGAACTAGTATGTATGAGTTTATATGCATTGGTGGATATGTGTATGGTCTAAGATTTGGTGTGCGTAGGGTGGACAAGGCAGGCTTGCTGAGACACATATGAATGTGCAAGACATGTGCATGTAAAAGAAATTCTTCAAAACCTGTAATGGTGTTTTGGTCGCCATGCATATACTTGATTAATGATTGACATTTGAGAATAAATGAACATGTAAACCTACTTAGGTACTTGTTTGTTTCTAAGAGCATGCAGTGACTTGTTGAACAAGCTTGTGCCTTGCAAGTGTCTTGGGTACATGGCCATGTGTCCTGGCAGTGTCCAGGCATGCCCAAGTGCCCCTACCAGTGTGTCATAGTGCACCTAAGGTGCCTACGAGCATATAACCAGTACACAGCAAAGACTTAAAAACTAAGTTGGTAGACTAAACACGATAGACATATACAAGTGTCTTAATCTTTCTTTTGATGTTTAAACCTCCCAAATGTGTTACCACCTTCACAACATTGGAAAATTATAGTATAAGGACCTAAACTTATATGCTTTGATTTTCACCATAGTGTATGAGTTGTGAAGTGTAAAGTATTCAATATACATTTTCTTAAGTGACACAAACAATGATAGTTTGGCCATTAAGAAAGTATAAATAAATTGGTTTTTTTTCAAGTAACCTGTGAACTAAATTGTAAGGTTACAAAGGTTGGGTACTCAATTTCACAAATTTCCAAAGATGGATACGGAAAGGACATGGATGGAATTATGAGGAAAGGACATGGATGGAATTAAGGATATTGTTTGGGACCAGAGTGCTCAAGGGCACTAAGTTAGTCATTTAATACTTAAGGACACTTAAAGGCTTAAGTGTCCCAAACTTTTCTAAAGGTTAAAATTACCCTTGACCAAGGACATGGATGGAATTATGAGGTAAGGACATGGATGGAATTATGAAGAAAGAACATTGATGGAGTTAAGGATATTGTTAGGGTCCAAAGTGCTCAAGGAGGCAAAGTTAGTCATTTAATGCTTAAGGACTTAAGGGCTTAAGTGTCCCAAACTTTTCTAAAGGGTTAAAATTACCCTTGACCAAGGTTCAAAGAGGTCAAAATCTGTCATTTTCCCAGCCAAAATAGCTGGATATAACATGTCCAAGTGTTGGCCAAAATTTTAAAAATTTGCATATATGCCACCTTGGTCAAAATGATGTATAAATGAACAAAAATCTTCATTTCATTGCCATTTTCTTTAAATTTTGACCTCCAGTGGGTAAGAAATCTTCCTTATGCTCTTCCATCATCCTCCATAGCCACCATACCATAATAAATCAAAACAAAGCCAGAAAAAGCAAAGAAAACATCAAAAGGTGCAAGAAAACCTAGTTTCGGCCCTGTTTGGGTTTTCAGATTTCGTAGCAAAGGTAAGGGTTTTCTTAAGTTTCCTGGATTGTTTACTATATTTCTAAACATCCATGATGCTAAGACCATACTTGGAAGAGAGCAAAAAGATCAAGGAACCAGGTATGGGTTAAGGGGAAAGAAGCATGGCAAGGTTTCAGCCTTAGTGTTACCATGCTAAAGATGGCAGAAAGAAAGAAGGGTTTCTAGAGCCCAGGTTAGTACTAACTATGAGCCAAAAGCCTCCTAAGACCAAGAAAAAGCTTCAGGAATGCTGCCATAGTGTTACTAAAGCAATATCCTATTGTTTTATTGAATATTTATGACTAACCCTAAAGTTATTGTTACTGGCGCATTTCATTTGTTTTGCTATTGTGTTTGTTGTTGCATATGGTTGCCATATTTGTATGTATGCATTGTTTTTGTGTGTTTTTATGTATTTGGATTTTAGGTGGTATGTTGCTATGGAAGACTTTACATTGAAATCCCTTACTAAATTCTTTACAAAGAGCTTACTCCCCTTTCTATCCATTTTCAGGAACACCTGAAAGGGAACATTCAAAGTAATACTTGTTGTTTGATTTTTCTTGTAAAATTTCATGTACATAAACTTCAATATTTTTAGTATTAAATTGGAGGGTTTCATGATTTTTAGAGCGCATTTTCCAATTTTAGTATTGATAATTTCTACCTTATGCAGCAGTTGCCTTTTAAAGTTTATGGAGTCCATTGTCTTTGTAAGGATCTCCAAGAAGCTACTATACATACCCAACTAAGATAGGAAATACGTATGATGCATCTATGAATGTAAATACATTGTGAAACTTGTACGGATGATATTTGAAGTAATGAAGTGATGTTTGAAGTTGAATGTGCAATTCTGCCTGTTTTGCTACATATGGGCTGTTTTAAAGGAAATTATGTCAAATGTGTATAAAATGGCTCTAAATTTATGAGAATGACTTTTCCAAGTGTTCAGGACATCAATTAACCTACACAAGCTGGTTTTGCACTTAAAAGTGAAGTGGATGATTTATTTGCAAATTTTGTATGGGCATTATAGGAAAATTGTTACTAGATTTTGATACCGTGTAGTCTAGAGACCATAACTTCCTGTACAAGTTCAATTTCAGTATGAAAATTTGAATTTAGTTAGTACTCTTCTAGAAAAAGAACTAGGAGTTGGAATTACTGAATCTGATGCCCTTTAGCGTAAGATATGCCCAATAAGAGTTCACTATTTTGGGACAAGTTATTGTTCATTTGGTCATTTTACCCAAATGACTTATAAAGTCCATAATGTGATTTCTAGATGGACTTAATGCCTCCAACTTGTTTGCTTGTAAATATTTAAGTATATTAAAGGCTTTAAAACCTTAAGGGCATAGGAGGACATGGTTAGAATTTGAATTGGAGACGGTATGATTGTTTGGACACATGAAGGGACACTAGGTGCACCAAGTGTGCATATGATTGTACATGCACATGGGGATTTTACTCAAATCCCATATTGGCCAGGAATAACGAATTTGATTGTCATCATTACTTGTAGATGAAATTGTATGTGAATATGTGTATGATGGTTGGACCAAGATACATATATTTGCACAAAGACAAAGAGGGCCACTTGGGTAACATTGTGAACATTGTTCTGTTTGGCCTACAAAACATGCATAGCTTCTGGGACTTGACACATTTATTTTATTATGATAATTAAGTACTTAGAGTGGTAACAAAATGGACCTAGGATTATGTTGTGCATGACAGGTCTGATCGGCGGAAATGTGATGGTTGAAGGGCTATCACCCTAAGCTGACCAATGAACTCCCTTTTGAAAATAGTAGAGCTGAAAGGTTCCCATGGTGATCTACTTTTGTAGAAGTAGGGATCCTTAACAATATTATGGGGACCTTAGTGAGCAAGGGTTACTCAGGGGACCACCAACAAAATTGTGACAACAATATTTAGTTGGCATGTCAAAATGAGTCTTTTCTTGCACCAAAGGCCAACTGGCGAAGCCACTCCCAAGAGTACAATCTCCTGATTTCTAGATCTGGCTAACCATGTAGCGAGCCTTATCCCAGGTAGGCCTAGCTGGCCCAGCCACCCGTCTCTCTATTAATACTAAAGGCCACCTTTAGGTTTACCCAACATGACTCCCGCATTATCCTTAGCGCTCCTGCTTCCCTCATTTCACAAATAACTGACTTGAGCGTTCGAGGTCTCTTCCCTAGAAATACTCTAGGGATTGCCTTTATCATCCCTTTTCATTGTCTCAAGATTGCTTCAAATGAACTATCAATGGCTTAATATCTCTAGCTATGTTGTTGTGTATTGAGGACAAAGGAGGTCGCCACTGTACAACTACTATAAGCCTTTATGACATAGCAATACCATCAACCTTCCTAGCAAATGCCGCCACTTGATTTGCCAAATCAAAAACTACATCATAGCTCTGGGATGAAGTTGCTCTATTTAGTTTAATTCTAGACAAAGAATGCCGTTAATAGTTATTCAAGGTCATCTTTTCAATTAGTTCCATAGCTAGTTTTGGTGTTTTATTTTTCAATGTACCACTAGTTGCTGCAAGAATCATCTACTTAGATAGATAATTTAGACTGTTGTCAAATTTTTTAACTTGCAACCAAGTAGGCAAACCATGATGTGGACATTTACTTAGCAAATTTTTTAATCTTTCCCAAGTCTCATAAAATGTCTCTGAATCCATTTGAGTAAAAGTAGTGAGGAAAACTATCTGAATAGATGAACAATCAATGAACATCAAGTTTTGATACGAATCCCCTGAGAAATCCCTCACTACCTATTCTTACTTTGGTTTAATCCATATATAGACAACTTGGACCATGGAGGAGTCATAACCTAGATTACCTTCTTCTAACTAAAAAAACTATCTTCAGGTTAATCAATCGAAATCTCCTTCCAACTGAAACTGTGAAAAAATGCATTACTCACCCTTTGAGTCTCAATACTAGGTTTGACCCTAATCCGTAGGTCTTAATTTGATCTATGTTTGGACTTCCATTAATCCCTTTTAGCCACACGGTGATCAAATCAAACATACAAGTAGTTGCCCTAATATGCACAAAATTAGGCATTAGATTAATATGCTAGCTTCTACCACTCCAAAAACATGAAGCACAAACAGGCAGATCACAAGAAATTATATTTGATTAAATCAAAATAATCATGAAAATAAGATCACTCTAGGGTTCATCTACAATAAGCGTGGGGAGAAAATTAGCCTATTGGCAAGAATCACAGATTCCATCTCCAAAAACCATCTTATCCAAAAAATCTTTGCTCCCATGTGAATGGATTGAAGCTCATCATCCAAAAAATGTTCTCTAGAATTCTAGTATGGGCCCAAAATTAGAAGCACTGTTTGTTACCCACTCCGGGGTAATCTAGTTATGGTGCCAAAACTGTGCATTTAAACTCCTAGGATTGGTGTGTTCTGTACGTCATCAGAACAGCACCCCTAGTGTACATACTTAAGTGACCCTGTTGGGCACTATGTAAATGCATGCATATTGGCCTAACCATAACACACATTTTTACATTTATGCACACTATGGAAGCTAGGAAGGAAAACACTAGCACAAGTTTTAGTTTTGGCTTCCACACATTAAGCATTCTTACTAGGTTCAAAAATTCCAGCCACTGCACCCAAACCTACTCCAATAAACTGTATTAATCTCACCATGTAACCCCCTATTTTATTTCCACCATTATCAATTAGGGACTTATAGCAAACCAAGAAATTTGTTTTACATCAATAGCCCACCAATGGACCAAGTTATAGATTTTTTTAAGTTGGTTATAAAATTCTGACTGAATGAACAGTAACTTAGCCAAATTGACAACATCATATCTTTGACTACAGGGCTCCAAATTTATAAATTCATAATTCCAGTTCAACCTATAGATGTGGTCTCAATATGGTCAAAATTTCATACCAAGATTCCATCTACATAGGGAGATGTAGAAGTTTTAGTATAGAGTCGAAATTCTGGTCACTTTATGACCATTTTGCCCATACAAAATTTCGTAAGTATGCAAACACTTCATTCACAAGGGGAAAGCCCTCCAAGGCTATCCCATATATGTCCAATACACATGGGAAATACATTCTCTTACATCTAGAAACTTTATGTGGCCAAAGCAGAATTTACAAGTAAGGAGCCTATCATTCACACTTAGGCAGCTTTGCACCGCATCACATACATCGCCAAAACACTACTTAAATGTTCACATGCTTGTCTCATTTTACATACACTACATTTACATGCATACATGTAGTACAAAATGGTCTTAACTCAGCTAAATACACACCCTAAGTTACAGGAGTGCCTGAGACACAATGGACTCCAGACCAGGATGCTGGACAGCTGCTGCATAACACAATAAGCACCATCACTAAAAATACCAAATGTGCTCCTAAAATCACCAAAATTTCCAGATCACAACTAGACATATGGAAGTTTAAGTACCTGAAAATTTAGTGCAAAACTCAAACTACAAAGGTTAGTTTGAAGGTGATCTTTCAGCTGGACTTGAAATGACAGAATTGAGGGGAGTAAGTTTCATTGAGAAACTTAGTAAGGGTAGCACTTGGATTCAATAGGAAATGTAACCATCATCAAAACGTGCATCCAAAGACACTGAAAAAAAACCACACTGTAAATATACAAGATATAGCAACCAAATGCAGCAGCCATTCACAACCATCAAACACATGAAATGCGGCAGCAACATAAACCATAGGTTAGTCCATAAAACATGGAATACACATAAATAAATCACTATGGCAGCCATCCTTAAGCTAATTCTTGGTCTTATGAGGATTTTAACACTAGTTAGTACTAACTTTAGGCTCTAGAAACCCTCATTTCACTGCCATCTTTGTGCACTTCACACTAGGTCGCAAAACCTTCACTAAGTGCACTCCCCTCACTAAGCTTGGTTCATCAAGCTCATGACTCTCTTCCAAGCTTAGCTCTAGCCCCATGGTTGCTTGAAAATACAAAAAACAACCAATGAGAGCAAGAGAACCCTTACCAAAGTGGGTAGGCCAAAAATCAAGCTTACTCCTTGAAGTATCAAAGCAATAGCTCTAGTTTGCTTCCAATTGCTTCCTTTTGCCTTCAATTTCAATCAATTGCAAGTTTGAAGGTATGGTGCGTATGAAGGCAGTGTGGCTCTATTCTTGGGCTAGAGGAGGCCAAAAATGGGAGAGAGATAAGTGAGTTGGCCACTTAAATCAGCTTAAATGAGTTTAAGGGCACAAAACACACTTAACAAGCTTAACCTCACTTTATGCCATTTTCCTTCTCACTAATTATGGTTTTTTTTTCTTCAATTTATTGGTCCACATTTTGTTACCACTTTGAGAGCTTAAATACAGTGACAATATTTAATGTTTCAATCTCCTAGGAGCTTTGCATATTCTATAGGTCATCAGAACAATGCTCACTATATTACCCAAGTGGCCCTCTTGGTCTTCATGCAAATACATGTATATTGGTCAAACCATAACACACATATTTACATTTATGCATGCTATGGTAGCTAAGAAGGAAAACACTGGCACAATTCTTAGTTTTGGCTTCCCCACATTAGACAATCTTGTTAAGTTCTAGTGACCAACCACTACACCTGTAACTTCCACTAACAAACTGTATCATTCTAGCCACGTAACCCCCTATTTTATTACTTAAGCACATTAGTTGGCATTATGCCATAATTGATCAACTTTGCCTTTTTAAGCATTTTGGTCCCCAACAATATCCTTAATTCCATCCATGTCCTTTCCATATCCATCTTTATAAATTTGTGCAATTGAGTACCCAACTTTTGTAACCTTACAATTTAGTCCATAGGTTCCTTGAAAATTGGGTGATGTGCCAATACTTTTTTAAGGACCAAGCTATCATTGTTTTTGCCACTTAAGGGTGTGTATATTGAATACTTTACACTTCACAAATCATAAACTTTGGTGAAAATTAAAGAATATAAGTTTAGGTCCTTATGCTATAATATTCCCATTTTGTGGAGGTGTAACAAATTTTGCCCACATTTTTTACCAATTTCCAAGGTGCACTCAAGTCTTAGCATGAAATAGCTTCCAATTGCCCTTCCTTAACTTCAATTGCATGTAGTTTTGAGTGTGAAGGTATGGTGGCTATGGAAGAAGTACGGCCATGTTCTTCAGCTGGAGGAGGCCGAAAATGGGAGAGAGATAAGTGAGTTGGCCACTTAAATGAGCTTAAATGAGCTTAAGTGCACAAAACACACTTAACAAGCTTAACCTTGCTTTATGTCATTTTCCTTCTCACTAATTATGGTTTATTTGTCTTAAACTCATTGGTCCACATGTGCCCAACATGTTGACCCATTTACAAGCTATAACCAGCCTCCCCTAGGTAGGATAACCCCACAACTTTACCCTTTGACTTAAGTCAAAAGCTTGAACACCTTAAGGTTTACACTGAGACATTTAGGTCCTTAATGCCTTTAGTGTTTCCTTTATCCAAACTTGCCTTCCATGAGCAATTTGGTCCTCCAATAGCACTTTCATTCTATTCATATCCTTCTCATAACTCTCCAAATCTCTTTTCTGAAAGTTTTACAATTGAGTACCCAAATTTCCAAAATCTTACAAAAAAGTCCATAGGTTGTGATGCCCATTAGCATCTTCACTGTATGACATGGTGAGACTAGGTGGGACTTCCAGATGATGGAGGAACGCCTAAACGAGAGACTACCAAGGAGAGATTGCCTGAAACACTCAAAGAATAAGGGTTAGGAGGTCCACGGAGTATTTTTTTGGAGAGGAGCCTCTAAAGCCCAAGTCAGTATTTTGAGAGACGAGAAGTAGTAAGAATGTCAAAAATGTATTTTTTCCCTTGCTGAGGCCCCTTCCTTAATATATATAGGAGGGTGTAGTGGAGATGCTTGCCTGATCTAACCTGCTTAGACTATGACACGTGTTCGGTCAAATGTAAACTGTACCTTTGGGTGTGGGGACCTCTAGCCGGCTTCAGGCCGTCCTGGACAGAGGTCAGGGCCGGGGTAGGTCTGCGTGACAGGACGTGTGCGGCGGTGGCATGTTAGAGCGTGTATATGGGTGGCGTGTTGTGTATGAAGGCAGCATGTCAGAGGCTCCTTAATTGTTTCTGCCGTATTCCTAAGATCCCTTCGGTAGAAGAGAACTCTTCAGAATAGGAGGGTTTTCTTCCGAGATCATTTTAGAAATCCAGGAGTCCCCTCATCACGGATGGTCCCCTTCGGGGGCATTCTCCCCTACCGAAAGGGGTGAGTCTTTCTCTTCAGAAGCCGGTTCGATCATCTTACTAAGGATGGCGATGCACCGTATTCCAGAGGTTAGTACTGTCATTTCTAGGGATGATGATGGATCACTGAGGTTGAATGTAGAAGGGGGAAAACCCCATTTTTTTCCAAAGTCGGTGCTCGCATTCCTTATGGGTGATGCTCGACTTTCCGAGGGTGGTGCTTTGCCCGAGCTTATGGGTTTAAAGGGCGATAGCACTTCGGCTCCCACATGCTGCCCCTTGAAAAGTTGAAGTTGAGACTTCGGCTCGTAGAATCTCTGGGGGCTCCTTACAGGATTCAGAGTGGGACATTGTACAAGGAGACACTTCACTACCCGAAGGCGTGCCTTCCTAGCCAAGGTGTCATTACTTGCCCTTTGGTTAGTCCCCTGGTGCTCTCAAGGTGTGTACTCTCCTTTTCTGTTGCAGGTCAGTGGGCCGTCTTGCCTCGTAACCAGGAGCGTCAGTTTGGATAAGCGTGCCTAGGCTTTTGTGGTGTTAGAAAGTGTGCCCTCGTTTCATGTGTTGGAAGACACGTGGCACGCGATGACTTGGGGTGGTCGCGTCAGTTGCATCAACCACATCTTTTCACGTTCGAGGGGTAATTATGGTGATGATTTGCCTTTGCAGAGTAGTTATGATGATGATTCGGTTATCCTTCTTCGGTCTATATAAGTTTTCTTTCCCCTCATGGCCCTCATTTGCTTTCCTTTGCCTCTATCTTGTTCTCGTCTTTTTTTGAGCTCTTCTTTCTCTTTTGCGGTGGTCCAAGCGGCGGAGTGATTTTCGGCAACCATTTACGATGACTTCTTCTAATCCCGACTTCGGAAAATGTTTTGGTGGGTTTCCCTTCTAGGGGTCCTTCGGTCTCTTCAGTTTCTATTTTTTCTAGTCCCCAAAGCTTTTTTCTTTTTTCCCAAAGTCTTCTTACTCTCTTTTCTGAAGTCATTTTCAATTGCCAAACATGTCTTCCCCTGTCCCCCTCTTGTCCATCCAAGCTATTCCTGAGAGATGGCAACCTCTCATGTCTTACCCATGTTGTTACACTTCGGAAAAATTAGTGAAGTGGACAACTAAATTCTTTCTTCCCTCTTATTCCACTACCAGGCTACCCCATCCCGGCCACTTCAGTTTCATGAACGACGGTGATGAGGTTACGATTTTCCAGGCCCAACTGAAGGTCAGACTTCAGTTTCCTCCGCCGAAGATGATTTGCGACTTTTGCCAATTCCATGGCATAGCCGTGAATCAGCTTCTGCCCAACTCTTACTGTTACTTCAACGCTTTTCTCTACATGTGTGGGGTTTTCAAGATAGAACCCCACTTCATCATTTTCATACAGTACTATAAGCTCTATCTGGTTTCGAAGGGTGGCTTCTATTTCATGCTGCCTCGAGGATCTGGGAGCAAAAAATATATCTTCACCTTTGATACTAGAGATAGTTGGTAAGGGTGGCAAAGGAAGTTCTTCTTCCTGAAGGTGGCAAAAGCATGTCCAAATATGCCGACAAGGTGGGCCTGGGGGAAGCTGGAGACGGACGTCATTGATCCCAAGAAATTGCTAACTCCTGAGTTGGTAGCGAGGTTTGAGGACTTCGACAGCCGTATCTGAGTTGTCACCGACTGGGATGCCGAGGTCCTAGCGCACTCCTTGTATCCCTACCCCATTAAGTGGAACCTTATGACCGAGGAGGTTCTTCAAGAGCTAGGGGTACTCAAGGAGTAGAAGACGAACCTCGGCATGCTAACTCCTGCCGCTGACGGGAAGAAGTCCTGGCTGGTGATGCTCCTTCGGGGGGAGCTCTCTCACGAAGCCCTTTTTGAGAGTAAGTTACTTTCCAATTTTTGGTATAAGTATCCCTTTGGACTTACACTGATATTTTCCTATTTTTTCAGAGATGGGGGATCAGTCAGCTACTTTCTACAAATCCCTCTTCGACGGTCAAGCCGAGAAAGAGGAACAGACGAAGAATGGGGCCCTGAAGTGGCGAAAGATGTCTGGGGGCGGGCCATCTTCGGCTAAGAAGGTGAAGAAGGACCTCCTTCCCCCACCTCTGGAGGACGTCGTGGAGGCCAGGGATCAGCCCGAGGTCCAGGCTGTCCTGCCACTGGAGCTTGCCGTTAGCTCAAATCCTTGGAGTCCCACCACTTCGGTGGATCTTTTAGGTTCTTCGGCCGGAGGCCATTTTGTTGAGGAATGCGAGGAGCACAGAAAAAGCAAGGTCAAACACGTCCCTACTGAAGTGGAGAAGGTTCAGTACTTTGATGATGATGTCGCCGAGGTGCCGCCAGGTTTGTCCCTTAGACATTTTTAGTACTCTCAATTTTATAGATATATGGCTAAAAGACAATGTCCTAATGGAACTGTGTCATGACTTTGCAGAGAAATTGGTGCCCTCGGTGTGAATGGCGGAGCATGCCCGGAAGTGGGCCCTTCGGGACTTTTATATCCTGAAGGATAAGGTCCCGAGGGAGCCTTTCTGGTCTTTCATGGAGGACATGAATTTGTTCTCCGAAGAGGGCTAGCAAATGGCAAGGGGCGTGCTCACCTGGGCCACCTTCAAATCTGTGCCCGAAGAGTTCGGAAATGACGAGAACCTTGTCACGAAGATGTCCGAGCACGCTGCTCAGGTACTCTTCAGACCCTTTATTTTCTTCTCCCAACTCTTCTAAGTGTTTGGCTTTCCTTGTGCAACTTTACCGAATGTCCTCCCCCCCTTTTTTTGCAGCTCTTGGCATATAACGGATACTTTAGAGCTTGGGCAGCAAAACAATCTTCGATCCGAACTTGGACTGAAGAGCGTCTGGAGAAGGCCAAGGTGTTTTGCACTAACTCAGTCGTTAAGAATGCCGAGTTGAGTAGAATTGCGAAGAAGGAGGTTGCCAAACTTCGGGAGGAACTTTTGAAGGGCCAGGAGGAGCTCTTGAAGGATTTCTCCCAGAAGATGTCTGACCTCAGCGCGAAGGTCATCGAGCTTACTTTTGCCAATGAGGCTTATCGAAAAGAGAAGGAAAAAGATTCTGCTATCCTGATGAAGGCCCTCACTGACAACACCAATCTTCAGGCCGAGGTTGAGGCCCTAAAGAAGGAGACAAAGAAGAAGAAGAAGACGAAGAAACTGGAGAAGAAGGTTGCCGATTTGCAGAATGAGGTGGAAGACTTGTCTGTTGAGAAAGACAAGGTTAATCAGACAACTAAGGTTGCCTTTCAAGATGGCTTCTGTCTAGCTTGACACCAAGTTTTGGTGAAATATCCAGATCTCAACCTTTCTTTCTTGGCTGCCCTGAACATCCTCTAGGGGCCTCGCTGGACTTGGTCAAAGATTGAGCTCCTCAACTTACCATTTTCCTTTCCTCTGGCGCCGAAGGTCGTGGCAAAGGATGTTGGGGATGGAGCATCTCATGACACCGGGGTCCCTTAGATGTCTAGGGCTTTACTTTGTCTTCTTCTTTTTCTTTGTAATCTTTTTCTTGTAATCTCCTCCATGTAATAAGGCCTTCTTAATGGAATTTTTCCTTCCTTTAAAGTTTGGCTAAGTCCCTAAGCAATAATTTTCGATTCCAAGGGTTGTCTTGACCACTTTCGGTCTAGGACTGTTTTTCACTCTTTTTATCGACCGTCTTCAGGAAAACGCTAGCTTTGGCGAATACCTTTTAGCAATGTTTGGCCTATTTTCATCAGCCGTGTTCGATCGATGAACCTTTTGGGGAAAATGGCCCAACCAACTTTGGAGGAAATGTGTGATTTTTGCAAGTACTTATTTGCACCTTGTTCGGCAAGATTTCTTAGGTGGAGTTATTTTTCCAGAAAATTTTCTGTACTTAGAAAAATTTCTAACTATACAATCTCCAGACAAGATTCGAATGCCATGTATTTTTTAGTTCTCCACCTTCGGCATCACCGAGCTTATAGACTCCTTTTCGAACCTCGTCAAGGACCCAATAAGGCCCTTCCCAGTTTGCCCGAAGTACCCCGTGAGACGGTCTTCGGGGTTCAAACTCAGGCTTTCAGAGAACGAGGTCTCCCTTTCTGATTCCTTTTTGTCTAACGCACAAGTTCGCAGCCATAGCCACTATTTGCTGAAAGGCTTTTCTTCTAAGTTCGGCCACTTCCTTGTGTTCGTTAATTAGGTCGAGCTTAGTTCTTAATCCGAGGTTATTCCCTTCCTTGTCGAACACTTGTATCCTGGCCGATGGCTAAACTACCTCGATAGGAATAATGGCATCTGTGCCGAAGATGAGGGAGAAAGGCGTCTCACCTGTGGCCCTTCGGGGTGTTGTCCGATAGCTCCACAGCACACTAGGAAGTTCCCCTAGCCATTTTCCCTTTGCTTCCCTCAATCTCTTTTTTAGACCATCTTTTATGGTTCTGTTAGATACCTCTACCTGTCCGTTGCTCTGAGGATGAGCTACCGAGGCGGAGTGCATTTTTATCCTGAGGTCGGTGATGAATTCTTGAATCCCTTGTCAATAAACTGGGAACCATTGTCGGCCACTATCACCCTCGGTATGCCGAATCTACACACAATATTCTTCCAGATGAATTTTTGTATGTCCTTTGCCGAAATGGTTGCCAGGTGCTGTGCCTCGACCCATTTAGTGAAGTAATCCACTGTGACCATGCAGAACTTCACTCCTCCAGGTGCAGTCGGGAGTGGCCGGATGAGGTCAATGCCCTATACTGCAAAGGGATAGGGGTAGTTAGCCGAGGTTATCAATTCCGAGGGTAACCTCTGGATGTTGGCGTGTCTTTGGCAATTATCACATGTCTAGATGAATTGCCTCGCGTCCTTTCTTAGGGTGGGCCAGAAGTACCCCTGGTAGAGTATTACTCCAGCCAAGGTGTCAGTTCCAACGTGGGAACCACAAGCCCCCTCATGGAATTCTTGGAGGACTATCTCAATGTGCTTTTCGCTGACACACCTTTGTACCGGACTTGCATACGCCTGTCGGTACAATTCTTCCCCGATTAGGAAATATTGTCCGGAGTGTCTTCACACTTTTGCAGCTTTGCGAGGGTCATCGGGAAGCTTCGAGGTCATAAGATACCTCTTTATAGGATTTTTCCATCCTCTTTCTGAGGTCACTATGCTCATTATTGCTATGCTCGGGTGGCTCAATACTTCAGTGGACTTCCTTGATTTGGCTATACTATCCGCTTTAGCATTGTCTCGGTGAGGCATGTTCTCAATGTGCACTCTGTCGAACTCTTGAATGAGCTTTGATATGAGCTCGTGATATTTTGCCAAAGTTGGGTCCTTTGCGGTATAGTCCCCTACCATCTGTCGGACCACTAGCTAAGAATCGCTGTGGGCCTTTAGGTTTCTCACACCAATTTTTTTAGCAAGGCATAACCCTGCTATGGGAGCTTCATATTCTGCCATATTGTGGGTGACATTAAACCCGAATTTGATGGCTTTCATGACCTCCATACCCTCGGGACCACGAATGATTACTCCAGCTCCCTGGTGCTCGGAGCCGGAGGCCCCATCTACAAACAGAGTCCACTCCAGTTCATTTTTCCGGAGGTCTAGTTGACTTTCTTCGCTAATGGGTACTTCGACGATGAAATCCGCCAAGGCTTGAGCTTTTATTGCCTTCCTCGAGCCATAGGTGATATCGTACTCGCCGAGCTCTGTGCACCACTTGGAAAGCCTTCCCGAGTGGTCTACCCTCTTCATGATATCTCGAAGAGGCAGGTTACTTTGGACAATAATGGGGTGGCCTTGGAAATATGGTCATAGCCTTCTACTTGCAAGTATCAGGGCATAAATAGCCTTTTGCAGTAAGGGGTACCTAACTTCGGCACCATGCAGAGACTTGATCACATAATATACTGGCCATTGCTCCGCCCCCTCTTCCTTCACAAGGACCGAACTTAGCGCCTTTTCAGTGATGGCGAGGTATAGTATGAAGGGTTCCCCTTTCCGTGGCTGCCGGAGTGTCGACTGGCAAGTCAGGTAGACCTTAAGCTCTTCCCAGGCCTTTTGGCAGTCTTCGTTCCAAGGATGTGCCTCGCTCCCGAGGTCACCACCATTTTTCACCGCCTTAGTTAGGACCTTGAAGAATGGTCGGCAGTGATCCCCATATCTAGAGATGAATCTACTGAGGGACATGATTCTCCCTGTGAGTCTTTGCACATCCTTTGTCGTCGTCGGAGTTCAAAATCTTAGAAGGGCCTTGACCTTTTCTGGATTGGCGTTGATACCTCTTTCTGATACCATAAATCCAAGGAACTTACCCGCGTTCACCCCAAACACGCATTTTTCGGGGTTGAGATGAATTCCAAAGATCTTCAGCTGGTGAAATGTCTCCTCCAAGTCCGAGATGTGACTACTAGGGAGTTTGCTCTTAACTATCATATCATCGACATAGACTTCCATGTTCCTCCCTATTTCGGAGCTAAAGACCTGTTCATTAACCTCTGGTAGGTGGCTCCTGCATTCTTAAGCCCAAACAACATTCTAATGTAGCAGTATGTACCAACTTAAGTGATGAAGGCAGTTTTTTCCTCATCTTCGGGGTCCATCTTGATTTGGTGATACCCACTGAAGGCGTTGAGGAAACTTAGGAGGCCATACTCGGCGGTTGAGTCCACCAACTGGTCTATTGGTGGTAGTGGATATGAATCTTTAGGGCAAGCATCGTTCATGTTTCGGAAGTCGGTGCACATTTCGATTTTGTCACTCCCTTCCTTTGTGGTGATTACCACGTTACTAAGCCATTCGGGGTATTTGACTTTCCTTATTACGCCGGCCTCCATTAACTGTTGCACTTCGGATTTTTCAAAGCTATTCTTATGTGCCGAAAAGTTTTTTTTCTTTTGGTGCACGGGCTTCGCGTCGAGGTGTACCTTAAGATTATGCTGAATTATGCGAGGGTCCACCCCAGGCATGTCCTTTAGTGAGTACGCAAACAGATCTTTGTTCATGAACAGAAAAGATACAAGTTTTTCCTTATCACCTTCGGCAACTTTTTCCCCTATTTGGGTATTTCGGCCTAGGACAAGTTCTATATCCTCTGTTTCTATTCTCTTAGGGTCTTCTATTTCTTTCTTCTTTTCCTCTCCTGCAAGTGTGGACTTTGCTTCCGTAATCAGTGCGCAGCTCTTCGTTGGGGCCTTTCTTGCTTTGGCAAACACCTTTCTCACTTCCCCTTGGTCGATGAGGATCTCAGCATCTCCATCCTTTATGGCGAAGATGACAGTCAAGTATTTCACATCTGGGTGAATGTGAAGGTTTCCTTGCATCTGTCTTCCAAAGATGGCATTATATGACGAAGGGACATCTATGACGATGAACCTTGTCATTGTGGATACATAGAGCTCATCCTTGTTCTGTGACAAAGTTCCTCTTAACATCAGGGGAGGGTTAATCCATCTGAGGACAGGGAGTTTGGACAGACCTACTCCGAAAGTAGGAGAGGTGACGGGCTTGAGATCGCTCCTTGGGATACCCAAACTCAGCAGCAGATGGGAGAACAAGACATTAGCATTAGAACCGTCGTCAAGGAGTACTCTTTTGATGTCCCAACTCCCTATCCTTGCTATGACTAGAAGGGGGTCGTCATGAGGGAATATTATGGTAGATCCATCTTTCCCAATAAGCTTTTTTGATGGGTTACCGTATTCTATCACCGAGATTTCCCTAGCTTTTCTTTTTCTTTCTGCCGAGGGTAGTCTTGTGGTGATTTTTTGTATTATTCCTGCCGGAGGTGGTGGATGTCTTCTAGGACTCCGGTTCCAGCGTCTGTCGGAGTCATATTCCTCGTCATCTCCTTTCCTCTCTTTTTCCCTCCTACCTTTTGGGGAGGGCATCCACAGGTAACGTCGAAGTTGGCCCTGTTTTATCAGGGACTCTTTGTACTTCCTCAGCTGGAAGCAATCCTCGGTATCATGCCCATGATCCTGATAGAACTGGCAAAACTTTTTCATGCTCTTTTTGTTGTCCGAGGTCATGGCCTTCGGTCGTTGAATCTGAGTTCCCTGTCTTTCCATGGCCATGAGAATGTTCATCCTTATGGTGTTTAAGGGAGAAAAGTCAACGGCTTCTTCCCTCTCAGCTTTCAAGGATGACCCCCTGATTCGGTTGGGTAGTGAGTTTGTTGGCTTGACCCCTCGGTACGGACGTGGTCGAGCTTTGGGCCTCCCATCCTCAGCTCTTTAGCAGTCATATACTACTCCGCCCTTTGGTAAAATTCACCGAGGGTGTCTGGCTGGTCCTTCGAGAATTCGTAGAACAACTGTGAGTCTCTCCAAAGTCCCCATATCATGGCAAGGATACGTATCTCTGGCCTGAAGTCTGGCACGCTTAGGGCTTCTCGATTGAACCTTTCAACATAGTCATAAATAGTTTTGTTACCACCTCATAAAATGGGAGAATTACAAGTTTGTCATAATGGCTAAAAACCATTATATTGTGTAATTCTCACCATAGTGTTTAAAGTGTGGGGGGTAAAAGGCATGATCAACACCTCCTTAAAAGTGTTCCAAGTTGGTAACTTGGCCCCAAGAAAAGCCTTAAGGATTGCTTGTTTTTCAAGCAACCTATGGACTTTTTTGTAAGGTTTTGGAAATTCGGGTACTCAATTGCAAAACTCTCACAAAAGAGATTTGGAGAGTTATGGGAAGGATATGAATGGTATGAAAGTGCTATTGGAGGACCAAATTGCTTATGGAAGAGAACTAAGGACAAAGAAAACACAAAAAGGCATAAAGGACCTAAGTGTTCTAATGTAGGCCTTAAGATGTGTATGTCTATGACTTAAGTCAAATGGAAGTTTTGTGGGGTTATCCCACATAAGGAGGGCTGCTAAAGGAAGATAAGGATGGTCAAATGTGGGCCAAGAGATTAAGACTAAGAAACCATAGTCTTGTAGCAAGGAAAATGACATAAGACAAGGTTAAGACTACTTAAGTGTGTTTAGTGTACTTTTGACTATTTAAGTAGTCAAGACCACCTTTGCTTCTCTAAATTTCGGCCTCCACCAGCAAAAAGAAAGCCAGCCCTCTCCTCCACACTTCCTCCATAGCCACCATACCTTCAAACTCAAAACTACTTGCAATTAAAGTCAAGGAAGCACAATTGGAAGCTATTTGGTGCTATTGCTTGAGTGCACCTAGGATCAAGCTCCAATTTCAGCATACCCATCAAGGTAAGGGTTCTCTTGCTCTCATGGGTTGTTTTCTGTATTTTCAAACATCCATGGAGCTAGGGCTAAGCTTGGAAGAGAGCCATGTGCTTGATGAACCAAGCTTAGTGAGGGGAGTGCACTTATTGAAGGTTTTGTGACCTAGTGTGAAGTGCACAGTGATGGCAGCGAATTTCTGGGTTTCTAGAGCCCAAAAGTTAGTACTAACTAGTGTTAAAATCCTCCTAAGACCAAGCATTAGCTTGAGGAGGGCTGCCATAGTGATTTGGTTATGTTTATTATGTGTTTTATGGACTAACCTATGGTATATGTTGCTGCCACATTTCATGTGTTTGTTGTTTGTGTTTGGCTGCTGCATTTGGTTGCTATATCTTGTATATATGCATTGTGGTTTTTGTGTTTTAGTGTCTTTGGATGCAGGTTTTAATGATGGTTACATTGCCTATTGAATCCAAGTGCTACCCTTACTAAGTTTCTCAATGAAACTTACTCCCCTCAATTCTGTCATTTCAGGTCCAGCTGAAAGATCACCTTCAAACTAACCTTTTTGGTTTGAGTTTTGATCTGAAATTTCAGGTACATGAACTTCCATATGTCTAGTTATGATCTGGAAATTTTGGTGATTTTAGGAGCACATTTGGTATTTTTAATGGTGGTACTTACTGTGTTGTGCAGCAGCTGTCCAGCATCCTGTTTTTGGAGTCCATTGTGTCTCAGGACCTCCTGTAACCTAGGGTGCGTATTTAGCTGAGTTAAGACCATATTGTAGTGCATGTATGCATGTACATGTAGTGTATGTAAAATGAGACAAGTATGTGAACATTTGAGTAATGTTTTGGCTATGTAAGTGATGTGGTGCAAAGCTGCCTAAGTGTGAATGATAGGCTGCTTACTTGTAAATTTTGTTTTGGCCACATAAAGTTGCTACATGCAAGAGAATGTAATTAATATGTGTATTGGACATGTATGGGATAGCCTTGGAGGGCTTTCCCCTTGTGAATGAAGTGTTTGCATGGTTTGGAAAAATTGTATGGGCAAAATGGTCCAAAAGTTGCTAGAATTTTGACTCTGGACCTAAAGTTTAATATCTCCCTGTGTAGAATGAATCTTGGTATGAAATTTTGACCACACCTAGAGAACATCTAGTGGGTTAACTGGGCTTTGGAATTTCTGGATTTAGAGCCCTGTACCCAAAGATATGACGTTGCAAAGTTGGCTGAGTTACTGTTCATTTGGTCAGAATTTTGTAACCAACTTCAAAAATCCATAACTTGGTCCATAGGTGGGCTATTGATGTAAAACAAAATTCCTTGGTTTTCTCTAAGTCTCTACTTGATAATGGAGCAAATAAAACAGGGGGGTATGTGGCTAGAATGATACAGTTTATTAGTGGAAGTTACAGGTGCAGTAGCTGGCCACTAGAACTTAACAAGATTGCCTAATGTGTGGAAGCCAAAACTAAGACTTGTGCTAGTGTTTTCCTTCTTTGCTGCCATGGTGTGCATGAAATGTGAATATGTGTGTGATGGTTGGACCAATATGCATGTATTTACATAGTGCCCAAGAGGGCCACTTGGGTATGCACACTAAGGGTAGTGTTCTGATGGCCTACAGAACATTACCAATCCTGGGAGTTTAAATGCACAGTTTTGGCACCATAACTGGACTACCCCGGAGTGGGTAACAGAAGTTGGTATCAGAGCATGGTTTATACATGTACATTGCATATAGTTGCATTGCATGCATCTACATATATGAACTCAGTTTGGTCAGCTGCTAGTGTCAAGTACCATTGAAATACCTATGATCTTTATATGTGCTCTATGATGGATCATCAATGCAGGAAGTAAACATGGTTGCCACAAGGAGAGGGGATCCACCCCGAAGGCCTCCTACTGATTCTGGGCAACAAAGAAATGAACAGAATAGAGGGAATCAGGGGCAACAGGGGGTAGCAAACCCTGAAGTGCCTCAGGTTTGGTTAGAGCTTCAGAGGAACTTAGCTCTAATCAATGAAAACTTAATGAGGCTGATTCAAGGACAACAGCAGGGAGTCCAAGTAGCTCCAGCAGAACTAGTTCAGGATGCACAGCAACAACCAGAAGAGGATACTAGGAACACATCTGAATATGTTCCTTCTGGAAGCTTAGAAGACACAAATGATGAGACCATTGAGGTGGAAGATGAGGATAGGAGAAATCCAAGAGGCAGAAGAGTAAGATCTGAGATTGGTCAGGTGTCCAGGACCAATCCCTCAGTCTATGACCATTCCTGCACTAGGAATGAGATTGAGGAAGGCCATGAGAGAAGATCTAGGAGAAGGCAGAGAGATCATAGAGAGCATCACCATACAGAAGGACTCTCATAGATCCAGGAGACATAGATCAGAGGATCTAGAGGGCCTAGATGAGGTCAGATTGTTGGAGAGGTTCCAAGGCCTAAGACCTCCACAGTTTGATGGAAGAGCTGGGCCAGAGAGAGCTGAGGAGTGGTTAATCTTCATAGAAAAGATGTTTGAGAGGATGCCACTCAGCTCCACCAAGAAGGTGTCACTGGCTACTTACAACTTGGTAGGCAGTGCAGAGATGTGGTGGAGAAACACCAGAGACAGGTATGCTTTCCAGAAGGGCAGAAGGCCAGGAAGAGATATTGAGATGAGCTGGCCAGAGTTCACACAGCTGTTCCAGGAACAGTACATCAGTGATGCCATCAAGGATATGAAGCAAGCTGAATTTGATGCTCTAAGGCAGGACAACCTCAGTGTCCTAGAGTATGAGCACAAATTCAATCAGTTGGTGAGGTATGCTCCTCAGTATCATGGACTAGAGGAATTGAAGGCCAAAAGATTTGTCAGAGGCCTAAAGTCAGACATTAGAAAGGCTGTTAGACCTTTTGGAGCAGTTACATACTATGAAGCAGTGCAGAAAGCTCTATTAGTAGAGCAAGAGGAGTATGAGACTAAGTACTTTCCCAGTGGACCGGGGGAAAGTAGTCACGCAGGAGGCAAGCAAAAGAAGCCGCCACATGGCAAGGGAATTGCCAAGAGTTCCCATTTTGGTGGTGAGGGCAAGGTTAAGGGGAAGTTCCCTGGCCTAAGGTGCCCTAAGTGTAGGAGGTTTCATGGAAAGAAACCTTGCTATTTTGACACCCAAGCATGTCTAAGATGTGGATCCATGGATCATTGGATCAAAGACTGCCCACAGGCTCAAAGGAGGCCAGAAGACCAAGGTCCAATAAGACCTATTGGGGCAGGACCTAGAGGAGGAGCACCAAGGGAGGGACAGCAGAGGCCAGTTCCTTCAGTGCCTCAGCCTCCAATGCAGAGAGCTGGCAGAGTCTTCCAAGTGGAGAGGCTACAGACATCAGAGCAGGGAGGAGCACTAAGAGGTAACATTTACCTTAATGGTATGCCTGTTAGTGTTTTGTTTGATACTGGTGCATCTGTGTCTATAGTGTCTAGGAAATTTGTTAATGCCATGAAATTGCCTACTGAAATCATGCCTAGGATATCCTTAGTGAAAACAGCAGGTAGTCAATGTCTTTTCACTAATGACCTAGCTAAGGATTGTGAGCTAGTAGTAGGAAAGACTAAGGTTATGACTAATCTGCTAGTGTTGGACATTCCTAAGTATGATTTAGTGCTGGGTATGAATTGGCTTGCTATGCATAACATAAGAATTGATTGTGCTAAGAGGGAAATCACATTGCCTGATGGTGAAGTGCATGCATTAGTGAATTCTAAGGAATTAGTGTATGAAATGCATGGCATGGAGCTAGAGGTATTAGATGAGATACCTGTGATTTCTGAGCATGATTACTGTTATGCATTGAATGAATTGCACTGTGATAAGGAAGTGGACAGAATACCTATAGTGAGAGACTTTCCACAAGTCTTTCCTAAAGACCTGCCAGGTATTCCTCCACAAAGGGAGATTGAATTTGAAATCAAGCTGCAACCAGAAGCTAGTCCAATATCCATACCTCCTTACAGAATGCCAATCACAGAGATGAATGAGCTCAAGAAACAACTTGATGAACTTCTTGAAAAAGGGTTCATAAGGCCAAGTGTTTCACCATGGGGAGCTCCTGTTCTCTTTGTGAAAAAGAAGGATGGATCTTTGAGACTATGCATTGACTACAGGAAGCTTAATGCAGTGACTATCAAGAACAAGTATCCACTCCCTAGGATTGAGGATCTGTTTGATCAACTCAAGGGAGCTAAGATCTTCTCCAAGATAGATTTGAGATCTGGATACTTCCAGTTGAGAGTAAAGGAAGAAGATATTCCTAAGACTGCATTCAGGACCAGATATGGGCATTATGAGTACACAGTCATGCCATTTGGTTTGACTAATGCCCCAGCTGCTTTCATGGACTTGATGAACAGGGTGTTCAGACCACATCTGGACAAATTTGTGGTTGTGTTCATTGATGACATCCTAGTGTATTCCAAGGATGAAAATGAACATGAACATCATCTGAAGATTGTCTTAAAGACTCTGTTGCAGCATCAGCTTTATGCCAAGTTATCCAAGTGTGAATTCTGGATAAGGGAAGTGTCTTTCCTAGGACACATCATAGATGCACAAGGCCTTAAGGCAGACCCTGAAAAGGTCAAGGCAGTGCAAGAGTGGGAAAGACCAAAGACTGTGAAGGAAATCAGAAGTTTCCTAGGATTAGCTGGATACTACAGGAGATTTGTATCAGGCTTTTCCATGATTGCCTCAGTTCTTACTCATCTGACCAAGAAGGGTCAAAGATTTGAGTGGACTGAGAAGTGTGAAAAGAGTTTCCAGGAGCTCAAGCAGAGGTTGATTAAAGCTCCAGTGTTGATTCTTCCTGATCCAAGTAAGCCCTACATCATATATACAGATGCATCTAGATCTGGGTTAGGTTGTGTGCTTATGCAAGACAGAAATGTCATTGCTTATGGGTCAAGGCAGTTAAGACCCCATGAGCAAAATTATCCTACCCATGACCTAGAACTGGCAGCAGTGATTTTTGCTCTAAAGCAATGGAGACATTACTTGATGGGTAGTTCCTTTGTGATCTACACTGACCATAAGAGCCTAAAGTACTTGTTCACTCAGAAAGAGTTGAACATGAGGCAAAGGAGATGGTTAGAGTACATCAAGGACTATGACTGCAGTATACAGTACACAGAGGGCAAAGGCAATCTAGTAGCAGATGCCTTGAGCAGGAAGTACACAGGACTTTTGAAAGGAGGATCCTTAGCTGATCATGATGAGCAAAATAGTCTGCTATGCCTATGGCATAAATGGCATAAGTGGGAGGAAGCCCAAATTTACACATTGACAATTCAGTCTAGATGGATTGAAGAAGCCAAAAAGGCACAGGAGACAGATCCTGATCTGAAAAAGATCTCAGGAGAGGAAAAAGGTTCCTTGTATCAATCCTTTGCCTACAAGCAAGGATTACTGTACTTCAAGGACCGAATATATGTGCCTAAAGGAGCAAAGCTCAGGGATGAAATACTTGAAGAAGCTCACACAAGCAAGTTGAACATCCATCCAGGAAGTGAGAAAATGTATAAAGATTTGAAGAGTCACTTCTGGTGGCCACATATGAAGAGAGACATAGCTACTTATGTCTCCAAATGTGCCACATGCCAGAGGGTAAAGGTAGAGCACCAGAAGCCAGCTGGCACCCTACAGACTCTACCTATACCAGTGAGGAAGTGGGGCAACATAACCATGGACTTTTTGACTGGGTTGCCTATGACCAGACTAAGGCATGATACAATCTGGGTCATTGTGGATAGGCTAACCAAATGTTCCCACTTCTTACCTATGAAACTCACAGACTCCTTGGAGAAGTTAGCCCAGATGTATGTCCAGGAGATAGTGAGACTACATGGAGTGCCAGACTCCATTGTATCTGATAGAGATCCAAGATTTACAGCTCGATTTTGGAGTGCTTTTCATAAAGCACTAGGAACCAAAATCCACCTGAGTACTGCTTATCATCCTCAGACAGATGGGCAATCTGAAAGGGTGATACAGATACTGGAAGACATGCTCAGGAGCTGTGTGTTGGATTTCAAAGGTGAATGGGACCAACACTTGCCATTGGTGGAATTCTCATATAACAATAGTTACCAAAGCACCATTGGCATGGCACCTTATGAAGCATTATATGGAAGAAGGTGCATGACACCCCACTGTTGGGTGGAAGCCTCAGATAGGCTAGAGTTGGGTCCCAAAATTATTGAAGAGACTACTGCTAAAATCAAGAAGATTCAAGAGAGATTAAAAGCAGCCAATGAAAGGACCACAGCCTATGTCAACAAAAGAAGGAGAGACTTGGAATTTGAGGTTGGTGACAATGTTTGGCTGAAAGTTGCACCAACCAAAGGCACTGTCAGATTTGGCAAAAGAACCAAGTTAGCTCCAAGATACATCGGTCCTTATGAGATCTTGGATAGAGTTGGCAAGGTAGCATACAGGTTAGCTCTACCGCCAAGCATGTCAAGTGTTCATAATGTTTTTCACATCAGTATGCTTAAGAAGTGTCTACTGGACACAAAGCATGCTATTGTAGTGGAAGACATACAGTTGGAACCTAACTTGACATATGAAGAGAAACCTATAGCTATCTTAGCCAAGGATACCAGAAGGTTAAGAAACAAACATATTCCCATGGTTAAAGTTCAGTGGTCACACCACTCTGAAAGAGAAGCAACCTGGGAAACTGAAAAAGACCTTATGGAAAGGTATCCTGAAGAATACCCGAAGCTAAAGGCTATTTTGGAGGACCAAAATTTTTAAGGGGGGGAGGATTGTTACCACCTCACAAAATGGGAGAATTACAAGTGTGTCATAATGGCTAAAAACCATTATATTGTGTAATTCTCACCATAGTGATTGAAGTGTGGGGGGTAAAAGGCATGATCAACACCTCCTTAAAAGTGTTCCAAGTTGGTAACTTGGTCCCCAAGAAAAGCCTTAAGGATTGCTTGTTTGTCAAGCAACCTATGGACTTTTTTGTAAGGTTTTGGAAATTCGGGTACTCAATTGCAAAACTTTCACAAAAGAGATTTGGAGAGTTATGGGAAGGATATGAATGGTATGAAAGTGCTATTGGAGGACCAAATTGCTTATGGAAGACAACTAAGGACAAAGAAAACACAAAAAGGCATAAAGGACCTAAGTGTTCTAATGTAGGCCTTAAGATGTGTATGTCTATGACTTAAGTCAAATGGAAGTTTTGTGGGGTTATCCCACATAAGGAGGGCTGCTAAAGGAAGATAAGGATGGTCAAATGTGGGCCAAGAGATTAAGACTAAGAAACCATAGTCTTGTAGCAAGGAAAATGACATAAGACAAGGTTAAGACTACTTAAGTGTGTTTAGTGTACTTTTGACTATTTAAGTAGTCAAGACCACCTTTGCTTCTCTAAATTTCGGCCTCCACCAGCAAAAAGAAAGCCAGCCCTCTCCTCCACACTTCCTCCATAGCCACCATACCTTCAAACTCAAAACTACTTGCAATTGAAGTCAAGGAAGCACAATTGGAAGCTATTTGGTGCTATTGCTTGAGTGCACCTAGGATCAAGCTCCAATTTCAGCATACCCATCAAGGTAAGGGTTCTCTTGCTCTCATGGGTTGTTTTCTGTATTTTCAAGCAACCATGGAGCTAGGGCTAAGCTTGGAAGAGAGCCATGAGCTTGATGAACCAAGCTTAGTGAGGGGAGTGCACTTATTGAAGGTTTTGTGACCTAGTGTGAAGTGCACAGTGATGGCAGCGAATTTCTGGGTTTCTAGAGCCCAAAAGTTAGTACTAACTAGTGTTAAAATCCTCCTAAGACCAAGAATTAGCTTGAGGAGGGCTGCCATAGTGATTTGGTTATGTTTATTATGTGTTTTATGGACTAACCTATGGTATATGTTGCTGCCACATTTCATGTGTTTGTTGTTTGTGTTTGGCTGCTGCATTTGGTTGCTATATCTTGTATATATGCATTGTGGTTTTTTTGTTTTAGTGTCTTTGGATGCAGGTTTTAATGATGGTTACATTGCCTATTGAATCCAAGTGCTACCCTTACTAAGTTTCTCAATGAAACTTACTCCCCTCAATTCTGTCATTTCAGGTCCAGCTGAAAGATCACCTTCAAACTAACCTTTGTGGTTTGAGTTTTGATCTGAAATTTCAGGTACATGAACTTCCATATGTCTAGTTATGATCTGGAAAGTTTGGTGATTTTAGGAGCACATTTGGTATTTTTAATGGTGGTACTTACTGTGTTGTGCAGCAGCTGTCCAGCATCCTGTTTTTGGAGTCCATTGTGTCTCAGGACCTCCTGTAACCTAGGGTGCGTATTTAGCTGAGTTAAGACCATATTTTAGTGCATGTATGCATGTACATGTAGTGTATGTAAAATGAGACAAGTATGTGAACATTTGAGTAATGTTTTGGCTATGTAAGTGATGTGGTGCAAAGCTGCCTAAGTGTGAATGATAGGCTGCTTACTTGTAAATTCTGTTTTGGCCACATAAAGTTGCTAGATGCAAGAGAATGTAATTAATATGTGTATTGGACATGTATGGGATAGCCTTGGAGGGCTTTCCCCTTGTGAATGAAGTGTTTGCATGGTTTGGAAAAATTGTATGGGCAAAATGGTCCAAAAGTTGCCAGAATTTCGACTTTGGACATAAAGTTTAATATCTCCCTGTGTAGAATGAATCTTGGTATGAAATTTTGACCACACCTAGAGGACATCTAGAGGGTTAACTGGGGTTTTGGAATTTCTGGATTTAGAGCCCTGTAGCCAAAGATATGATGTTGCAAAGTTGGCTGAGTTACTGTTCATTTGGTCAGAATTTTGTAACCAACTTCAAAAATCCATAACTTGGTCCATAGGTGGGCTATTGATGTAAAACAAAATTCCTTGGTTTGCTCTAAGTCTCTACTTGATAATGGAGCAAAGAAAATAGTGGGGTATGTGGCTAGAATGATACAGTTTATTAGTGGAAGTTACAGGTGCAATAGCTGGCCACTAGAACTTAACAAGATTGCCTAATGTGTGGAAGCCAAAACTAAGACTTGTGCTAGTGTTTTCCTTCTTTGCTGCCATGGTGTGCATGCAATGTGAATATGTGTGTGATGGTTGGACCAATATTCATGTATTTACATAGTGCCCAAGAGGGCCACTTGGGTATGCACACTCAGGGTAGTGTTCTGATGGCCTACAGAACATTACCAATCTTGGGAGTCTAAATGCACAGTTTTGGCACCATAACTGGACTACCCCGGAGTGGGTAACAAGTTTCTCCATTCTTCAACACTATGTCAAACATTTGAACTGGGATCTTCGCCGTCGGTCTACTTCCGATGAATTGCTGCTTGAAAGTGGTAGACAACTCTTGGAATCCCACGATGGTTCTGAGGGCTAACGAGTTGTACCATGCCATTACCAGTCCAAAGAGGGTGACCTCGAAGCACTTGCATAAGGTGGCATCATCGGCACCGTGTAACACCATGCTGCGCCTGTATTTGGTTAGGTGATCCTGGGGGTCACTTTGGCCATCGTAGGTTTCCAAACGAGGTACCCGAAAGTCACTCGGCATAGGTGCTTCAACTACTATTCCGGTAAACGGAGATTTCTCTCCGAGCTACCTGTCTTTCCAACCTCTCTAACCCCTTTAGGATTTTTTCCATGATGAGTGCGGCGTTGGGCTCTTCCTCTTGCTGCCTGGAGGCCTCCAGTAGTGGAGAGCAATGCCTCTTTTTTGGAGAGTGACTTCGGCGCCGAGGGGATTGCAATTTTTTTTTCGGTGAAGAACTCCTTCGGCAGAGAGTCCTAGGCCGTTTGGACCCCGTTTCTCCCGTACATCGAACCCTGGAGGGTATGTTTTCCGTCGAGGACTCATCACGTTGGTTCCTGGTTCCCGAACTCTGGTGAGTTGACTTCGGGCTTCTCTCCCAATAAGGTGTTGGTGAATGGGGCCTTTGGTCCGGAGGCATCTGTGGCCACCTTCGGTCCCGTTGCTGCATCATTTCAGCCATAATGTAGCGCTGAAAATCACGCAGGAAGCTCATGGTAACGGTTAGAGGACGCTCGTCTTCTGGCAAGGAAGTCCCTGCAGCAGGTTGCTCGATTGCTGGTTGAACCTCTGGCGCGGAAGCAGACTTTAGAAGCCCCTTGTCCTTAGAATGCCGTGTCTCAACGATGGGCACCTAGGAGTGGTTTCCCACAGACAGCACCAAATGATGCCCATTGGCATCTTCACTGTATGACATGGTGAGACTGGGAGGGACTTCCAGATGATGGAGGAACACCTGAACGAGAGACTACCGAGGAGAGATTGCCTAAAACACTCAAAGAATAAGGGTTAGGAGGTCCCCAGAGTATTTTTCCGGGGAGGAGCCTCTGACGCCCAAGTCAGTATTTTGAGAGACGGGAAGTAGTAAGAATGTAAAAAATGTATTTTTTTCCCTTGCCGAGGCCCCTTCCTTAATATATATAGGAGGGTGTAATGGAGATGCCTGCCTGACGTGACCCGCTCAGATTATGACACGTGTTCGGTTGGATGTAATCTGTACCTTTGGGTGTGGGGACCTCTAGCCGGCTATAGGCCGTCCTGGCCAGAGGTCAGGGCCGAGGTAGGTATGCATGACAGGACGTGTGCGGCAGCGGCATGTTTAGAGCATGTATGTGGGCTGCGTGTTGTGTACGAGGGTGGCATGTCAGAGGCTCCTTAATTGTTTTTGTCGTATTCCTGAGATCCCTTCGGTAGGAGAGAGCTCTCATTCTCCCCTACCGAAGGGGGTGAGACTTTTTCTTCCGAAGCCGGTTCGATCATCTTACCAAGGATGGCGATGCATCGTATGTCCAAGGTTGGTACTGTCATTTCCAGGGGTGATGATGGATTGCTGAGGTCGAATGTAAAAGGGGGAAGACCCCCATTTTTTCCGAAGTCGGTGCTCGCATTCCTTGTGGGTGATGCTCGACTTTCTGAGGGTGGTGCTTTGCCTGAGCTTATGGGTTTAATGGGCGATAGCACTTCGGCTATCAGGTTGCTTGACAAACAAGCAATCCTTAAGGCTTTTCTTGGAGGCCAAGTTACCAACTTGGAACACTTTTAAGGAGGTGTTGATCATGCCTTTTACCACTCACACTTCAATCATTATGGTGAGAATTACATAATATAATGATTTTTAGCCATTATGACAGACTTGTAATTCTATCATTTTTGTGAGGTGATAACACTATCTGTTCTATAGTGTCTCTATCTTCCGGTTTGAAAACTATAGAAAATATGTGAAGAAACCCTAATAGTAACTTGACATAGGCATGAATAGGGTAATGACCCAGGCAATGTATCATCTTCGGACATGAAATATTATGATCTAACTAGTGACATATTCTACATCATGAGCACAGCTCAAACATATGCATGACTACATCAAACCCAGACTTATTAGCAACTAAATCTATGAGAATTCAAGGCAAAAAAAGTATGTTGCCTTCAGCATGGCCATGACCCAAGGCATGTCAGCTCAAAATTTTTCCCAAAAATCTATAAAATTAAGCTCCAAAATCCGTGAAAATCCTTCCTATTTGTAAAATAGCAGAAAAATGATCTCAAAATATAATATGAAGTAATTAAGAACTAATTCATATAGAAAATACTCAAAAGACAATAAAATGCCGAAAAAAGCATGGTGTAGGTATGTATAATTTAGCACATGTCAAAGTAACCAAGGACAGCAGCACAATCTATGACTCCAAATGCTTGAGTTCCCTATTATGAGTATAGCATCACCATAAAATGAGCCTGCAAATGAGATCCTCTTAGGTATAGTTTCATATAAGAAGTGACATGAAATAACTAACAATACTATTTACTACCCCTATTGGGGATGTTACCACCTCAACAAATGGGAATATTACAGTATAAAGGCATAATGGTTATAAACCATTATATATCATAATTTTCACCATAGTGAATGAAATGTGATGGGTAAAGTGAATAATCTACACCTCCCTAAAAGATTACAATGGTTACTTGGTACCAAAGGGAGACCTAAAGGATTGCTTGTTTTACAAGTAGTCTATGGGTCTTATTGCAAGACTTCAAGACTTGGGTACTCAATTGTACAACTCTAAAAGAGAGGTCTTGGAAGGATTTGAATGGTATGGAAACAATTTTTAGAGGCTTAATTGCATAAAGGAAACAAAAGCTATTATTCAAGAACCTAGGACAACTAGGTGTAAAATTGTTCACAAAAGTAACTTAAGGATGGGATGATTTTTGGCAAGAGTCAAAGGTGGTCATTTCTAGCATTACCCCAGCCTTTTATTTCCAAGTTCTAAGGTCAAAAATGTGGGCTAAAGATTAGCCAAAAATTCTTTGCTTAAGACATACTTATAGTGACCTAAGTGAGGGTTAAGGTTAAACCAATCAAGTCAAGTAAAATATCTTGATTTCTTTCCATTTCTTGCCCATTTTCATCCACCACCAGGCACAACCTGTTACATAGATCCTCTATAAACTTCCATAGCCACCATAGCGCAATCTCTCAAGAAATCACAATGGAAGGCAATCGGATGCAACAAGAAAGAGAAAACCCTAGTTTTCAGGTTTATTGTGTATCTCTTGAAGATTTCAGCCTTCAAAGCTTAGGTAAGGGTTTTATCTTCATGTTTCATGGTTGTTTACTATTCTAATATGATGATCAAGCATCCATGAAGCTAATACCATGCTTGGAAGAGGGCAAAAACCTCAAGGAACCAAGTATGGGTTAAGGGGGAGTGCGTGAACAAGGTTTCAGCCTTACTGTTTTTCATGCACTAAGATGGCTATGTTTACAGGGGTTTCTAAAGCCCAATTTAGTACTAATTAAGACCAATTAACCTCCTAAGGCCAAGCATTAGGATGAGGAGGGCTGCCATAGTGATTACATATTGTTTATTTGATTGTTTACGGACTAACCCTAATGATGTATTGTTGCCAGCATTGTATTTGATTGTGTTCTGTTTGTTTGTGCACTTGGATGGCTATATTTTCATATATGTGATTTGTTTTTGTGTTTTTATGTCTTTATATTTGAGGTATGTTTCTGGGAATTCAAGTTTGTAATGATAAGCCCCTACTAAGTTTCTTCAAAGAGGCTTACCCCCTTTCTGTCCATTTCAGGAGCACCTGAAAGAGAGCATTCAAAACAATAGCTGTACCCTGAATTTCTCTGTGAAATTTCAGGTATATTAAATTCAATATGTTTATATTTATACTGGAAATTTTCATTATTTTTTAAGCACATTAGTTATTTTTAGTATTGGTACTTTCTTCCTTGCGCTGCAGTTGGTCCCTTCAAGTTTCTGGAGTGCTTAGTGCTTTTGAAGTTCTCCAAGAAGCTTAGTGTACGTTTTAACTGAGTTATTTTCATGTATGTCATTCAAAAATTCATGTAAATGAGTTGGCTATGTTGTATGCAAAATGTGAGAAGGTTATATGGAGGGTGTACTTTCAAGTGTGTATACAATGCTGTCCATATGGTGTTTAGGGGCTGTTTTCATGGCATTTTATGAATGATGGTTAAAAAGGGTTATAAATTCATGGGAATGGTTTTCCCAGGGGTATAATACATGTATGGACACTACCAAGTGGGTTTTGTACCTGGAAATGGAGTGTATGAATATTATGATATTTTGTATCGGCATAATAGTCAATAGCGGCTAAAATTTCGTACTATGTACTCTATCTGCCATACCTTTCTATACATAAACAATTTGGATTTAAAATTTTTACCACACTTAGAAAACTTCAAGATGAATAACTTGGCCTTTGAATCACTCAATTTGGTGCCCTGTAGCCAGGGTTATGGCCTGTAAAAAATTGACTGATTTTGTTGAGCAGTGTTCATATGGCCAATTCTACCCAGTTAAGTGAAAAATCCATAATTATAAACTTAGATGGATTTAATGCCTCAAACCTATTTCCCTTTGAAGCTTTAAGTGTATTAAAGGGTTTAAAACCTTTAGGACATAGGAGAACATGGGTAGAATTTGAGTTGGACATGGTGTGAAAGTTTGAACACATAAAATGCGCACCAATAGCATCATGTGTGCTTATGATTGTATATGCATTTGGGGATTTTACTGAAATTCCACATTGGCCAGGAATAAAGAATTTCACTATCATCATTACTTCCAGATCTAGTTGTATATGAATATGTGAGTGACGATTGGACCAATATACACATCTTTGCATAATGACCAAGAGGGCCACTTGGGTAAACATAGTGCGCATGTTCTGGTTGGCCTACAGGACATGGACTACCTAGGGCTTGAGCTCACTAAATCTAATCACTATATAGAAGCACTTAGAGTTGTCACACCCCACACAGGCCCCAGCCCATGCACACTCCCCAATATCTACCCAGGGTTTAACAACAAGTTGTGTTTTAGGTGTTGACAACCCTAACTCAATTCAGCCAACTTGGTGTACATGGACATTAAGTCTTATTTTCTTGAGTTATGGGCCTGGGAGGTGGCCCAGGAGGCTTTGATGAAGTTTTGTTCAATTTCTGTTAAGTTTCTTGCGGCTCAAGGCAAGGCCCAAAACTATTTTGCAATACAAGTAAGGCTGTAACCCATATCTGGCATGTTCAGCTATGCAAGCATAGATAACTTGCAACACAAGCAACACACACACTTGTGTAATTAGGTGCTCTGATGTGTGTAACTTCAAGTGTGCTACAATGCATGGAAACAAAAAAGCCCATAATCAAGTAAGGTTTGAAAAACCAAGGTTTCCATGCACATATGCTTTCGGCCAAGCACAA
This sequence comes from Aquilaria sinensis, assembly GCA_005392925.1. Classification (NCBI taxonomy): domain Eukaryota; kingdom Viridiplantae; phylum Streptophyta; class Magnoliopsida; order Malvales; family Thymelaeaceae; genus Aquilaria; species Aquilaria sinensis. Next base: position 11,644 of record SMDT01001574.1, on the reverse strand, counting down.
AACATAAACTCATCATCCTTCATAACATTCCATAACTTGGCTAAAAAAAGTCTTCAACACATACATAACGAAACAACATAATTAAAGCATAACTTGGTGATCAAGGTTACATGAAACACATCCAAAACCTAAGTGAACCTGAGACTACATATATGTACACAAGGTACTCTAAAAAGTACACTTAACTTGGCCATGTACCAAGATTCACACTCATTGTTCAAACTCACCAAATTATAGCTTACAACCCAAGAAAGCTTCATCTCCAAATAGTAGCCTAAGTGTACCATGCATCCATCTTGCCCACCAAGAAGTAATCCCACCACTAACCAAGCCTACAGAAGTTGGAACATAAGTATGGCCGAAACCATCATCATAAGACTTGTCCACATATATACCATTCTAAGCCAAGAATGAGCTAGCAACATACCTCAACAACAATGTGCACTTCCTATCACAGACACAAGAAAACACAAGCACTCAATCAAGCTTTATAGCCTTGCCTGAAACACAATAATATGGGTAGTGAGTAATGATACTCAGTAGGGTCATGTGTATACATCTTATTAAGAGACAATATGGTTAAGCCCGAAGCTTAACCTCCATATGCTCCTTGAATTCCCTGCAAGAAAAACACTAAAACAGCAAGATACAACGTGTACACATGATGCCCGAGTTAACATATGACTCTAAACATAATATAAAGTGGGTTAGCATACATAAACATACAAACAAGTAAGCAACACACACACACAACCACAAGTTCTTCTCGGCCAAAAACTAGCAAGTGTTCCAAGGCTTTAAATTCCACTTCTCCTCATCATTTGTACCACCCATTCCCCGAGAGCTCCGAGTTGCATAGTAAGTTGGCCATTCTCACTATAAACTCTAACACTTGCCTTTATATTGATTAGCTAATCAAACCATGTATGTCCGAATTTCCACTATATGCCCATCAAGCTTACTAAGATCATCTAGCACTATGTAACCATCACTTAGCAGGTCTAGCTACTTGTTAATGGAATTATTTCCAAGCATTCAAGTAGAACATGAACCCTACCTCAATATTTAAGCTTGAATGGTCTTAATTTAGCTTGAACTCTTCAAGACCGAGGGTGAACTTCAGTCCTTCTTTCACTTCCTTTGAATCCAAGCTTGATTACACCTTCAAGCTTTCATTCTCTTTTTAAACCAACAAGAACATGGCAATAACCTTCCAAGAACAACAAGGAATGTCTCGGTTGCTCATGAACATTCAAGACTAAGCTTTAAAAATGAAAGAATGAAGTCACCTTATGCATAAAACAAGGAAGCCAAGCTTGATTATACCTTCAAGCTTGCAATTCCTCTTCAATTTGCATGAAACCGGCAGCAAATCTTCATGAACTCCTAAGAATAACGCAAAGCTCTCACAACTCGGCCAAGCTCACAAATGAAAGGCTTTGGGCGAAACTAGTTTTTAATTTACTAAGTGGCAGCATGCTAAATTCGGTTATGGCCACATGGATTCAATAATGGCTTAATGCCATTCTCGGCCTTGAACTAATTTGCATGGCTCATTTAGCCTTTTAATGACCCATGACGTCATTTTAGTCACTAAAACACATGTACATTTCGGCACCAATCTTGTTTCTTGGCCGACATTGCCAAGTATATTTAAAATGGCTGAAAATGGCCATTATCCCATGCATATTTCAGTTTTACCTCCAAGAAAATGGAGCATTACAGAAACAATGGAGTATGGGCATAATTCTCGTTGGGAGACAAGAATGGCCGGCCATGATACATGGCAAAAAAGTGGGCTAATGCTCCACTAGCCCTTAAATTAACTTACATGGCCAATTTTGTGTGTTTAAGCTCCATAGTTTCTCTTTTATCCCTTATTTAAGTGTACAATTTAGTCCTCAAACTGTATTTCATGCCAAAGAGATCATAGTCTTAATTTTTCATGTGCAATTTAGACCTAAATTTTCCTGGTTTTGCACATACACTCTCATTCACATTTTCAATCAAGTCCCTTATTTTTAATTGGTGTTTTCTCTATATTCTTGGCCTAAGCCAGGTACTGAGGGACGGTCCTAATAATTCCTCCCCCCTTAAAGAATTTGGTCCTCTAAATTCTTCACCAATCTAGAGTACAACTGAGGGTACTTGTTGGCAATTTCCTGTTCTACGTCCCAGGTTGCTTCTTCAAGAGTGTGGTTACTCCATTGTACTCTTATCATAGCGATCCACCTGCTTCTTAACTTCCTGGTATCTCTTGCCAAGAATTGAATTGGCACTTCCTCATAGGAAAGGTTTGGTGCCATAGTTATACTTGCAGGTATCTCTATCTGCTTGGAACTGGGAAAATACTTCTTAAGTAGGCTCACATAGAACACATCGTGTATGTTACAAAGCTCTGGTGGCAACTCCAACTGGTAAGCCACATTCCCAATTTTGGCCAGTATTTGAAATGGCCCTATATATCTGGGTGCTAGTTTCCCCTTCTTTCCAAATCTCATAACTCATTTCATGGGAGAAACCTTAAGCCACACCCAATCTCCTTCCTAGAATTCCAGGTCTCTTCTTATTTTCAGGTTGGCATAAGCTTACTGCCTATCATTTGCAGCCTTGATCCTAGCTTGGATCAGTTTTATTTTCTCTGTATTCTCCTTAATAATGTCTGGCCCCAACTCCAATTTGTCTTCTGGCTGATGCCAGTAATGAGGAGTGATACATCTCTTGCCATATAAGGCTTCATATGGGGCCATTCTTATCACTAAGTGATAGCCATTATTGTAGGAGAATTCTACCAGTGGGAGACGTACATCCCATTCACCTTGGAAGTCTATTACACAACATCTCAACATGTCTTCCAGGGTCTGTATTGTTCTTTCTATCTATCCATCTGTTTGTGGATGGTAAGCAGAGCTAAACTTGAGCTTTGTGCCCAAGGCCTAATGTAGGGACTTCTAAAACCTAGAAACAAACCTAAGGTCCCTGTCTGACACAACGTCATCAGGCACTCCATGTAATCTCACTATCTCCCTTGTATAGAGTTGGGCAAGTTTAGCCAAAGAATCAATGAGATTCATGGGTAGGAAATGGGCTGCCTTGGTTAATCTGTCTACAATGACCCATATGGCATCATGCTTTCTTCTAGTTAGTGGCATTCCTACCACATAGTCCACATGGAACCCCATTTCCTTTCAGGCATGGGTAAGCTCTGAAGTTTCCCTCCTGGCTTTTGGTGCTCAACTATTACTTGATGGCACACTTCACATTGTGCTACATGAGCACTAATATCTCTCTTTATGTTTGGCCACCAAAAGTAAGTCCTAAGGGTATGGTACATCTTTGTGGCTCCTAGATGCATACTCAACTTACTAGAGTGAGCTTCTTTCAGAATTTGAATTCTTAGGTCATCATTTTCAGGCACATATAACCTATTCTGGAAGTGTAGCATCCCTTGCTTATAAGAGAAACCTTGGAAAAGTTCTCCTTTTTTTTTACCAGATTCTAGGTCCATACTCTAATCTTTATTTTAAGCTTCTTTGATAAGCTCTTTCCATTCCGGGGTAATGGTGAGTACACTAAGCTGCTCATTTTCCCAGGCTAGCCATTGACTTGTCAAACAAGTAAGGCTAAGGCTTTCAGCCTTATTCTCTATTTCTCCACCCTTGAGCACTCTAGTATAGGTTCTGCTTAGGTCATCAGCCACTACATTGGCTTTTCCAGCTGTGTATTCAATCACACAGTCAAAATCTTTCAGGTATTCTAACCACATCCTCTACCTCATATTCAAGTCTTTTTGGGTAAATAAGTACTTGAGGCTTTTGTGGTCAGTGTAGACCTGAAATTTATTACCTAATAGGTAATGCCTCCATTGTTTGAGGGCAAAAACTACTGCTGCGAATTTCAGGTCATGCACTGAATACTTTTTTTTATGGGGTCTCAATTGTCTAGACCCAAAAGTAATAGCCTGCTTTGTTAGTGTTGTGCCCAAAAGCCAATCATGAGATGATTGTATTTTTGCACATTGAGTCATGATATTTTATTAAGGCATTAATCCAGCAATTATGTTTGTTGTTTTGTTCCTGCGTAACTTAACAAACATAATTGTAACCCTAGAATAATGATATTCTTAAAAGTCCCTGGTCTAGTATTATTGTGGAGCGGGTTGCAATAATACATAACGACTAGCATATGTGGAGACTAATATGAGATATGTAGTCTACATATGGGTACAAGTTGGAGAACTTATGTACTGGACCGACCCACCATGAGAACACTACATGGATCGTTATATGAGTGTCATAAGTGATCCTCATAGTGATCAGGGTATATGTAGTCCTTCGACCTAAGATCATCAAGGTTCCCTACATGTGAGTCATATACTTTGATACTTTCCTTTGTTGCTCGTAACTGAGTGAACTTGAAGAAGGTCATTGGGTATGTCACATATCATGCGAAGGGATTTGTATGATCAAGATGGGATTTGTCCCTCCTATGTAACGAGAGTGATATCTTCAGGCCCCTTGATAGAGTGAGACTTAGAAAATGCATGGCCATGCTCGGATAAGTTGATATGCGATATCAATGTCATCAGTTTAAGTTAGCCTACTCGGTAATCAAGAAACCAAAGATTGGGCTATACGAGAGTGACACATTCCATGTCTCGTGCTTAGTCTTGATATCTTGGACAAAGGGACAATGGCATATATCGGTTATGATCATAAAGGTATAGTCGAATCATCGACAATCTTGTCACTTGGGTAGCAATGATGTGTTGCTAGACACCGCTCATTGCTTATGATCATAAATGTGATTTATGATCATTGCTAACGTGATAAGAGCCTATTGGGTCGCACACATAGAGCTATTTGGATCATTAGAGTGCATGGGCTAATTATTTGGGTTATGGTTTCACTTTGATTTCGTATTAATAATGGGCCCAAGAGTTGAGCCATTATTAAGCTTGAAATTAAATCCTAATTGGATTAGGGCTTTGAAACCCATTAGGCCTGGAAGTTGAGTCTCATTATAAATACAACTTTTAAGTGAGAAATTCATACGTCTCCTTACCCTAGCCTCCAAAAAGGACAGCCACACTCTTCTCTTGCAATTCCTTGGAGGACGCAAGCTAGCACTGCGAGTGCAAGAGAAACGCATCTGCCGGGACGTGGTGGAAGCGTGGTGATCCCGAGAGGCTCGTGTGGATACCATAGAGAGCTTGAACACATCAACTGTTCAGATTTTGTGATTCGACTCTACAGTTGAGTGAGAGATCTCAACCGAAAATTAGGTATGAAAATTTTCGAACACCCGGTTTACCCCGTTTCACTTGGATCCTGAAGGGTTTCGATTAAATTCCGCTGCGCTGTTTGGCTCCCGAAACCCAACATGCTTTTCCTACATCAGGACACATCCTAGTCCTACATGAGATGCATCAGTATACACCTCATATTACTTTTCAGGTTCAAGGTCTGGCAGGACTAACAGTGGAGCTGTTGTCAGTCTCCTTTTGAGCTCTTAGAAGCTCTCCTCACATTTGGGTTCCCAGGTAAATTTCTTATTCTTCCTAGTCAATTGAGTTATAGGTGCTGCTAACATAGAAAATTTTGGTACAAACCTTTTGTAATAGCCAGCCAATCCAAGGAAACTCTTGACTTCCCTTACATTTTGGGGCTGCTTCCAGTCCAGGATTGACCTTACCTTTTCAGGATCCATAGCCAACCCTTGACTATTAATTATGTGGCCCAGAAATCCAATCTCTAGGGTCCAAAATTTACATTTACTTAGCTTCCCAAAAGGTTTATTCTCTTGGAGCAAGCCAAGTACTATTTTCAGGTGTTCCCTATGAGTTTCCTCATCCTTGGAATATCCAAAGATATCATCAATAAACACCACCACAAAGTGGTCTAGGTATGCTCTGAATGCCCTCTGCATTAGGTCCATAAAGAATGCAGGTGAATTAGTACGCCCAAATGGGATTACTGTATACTCAAAATGCCCATACCTAGTCCTGAATGCAGTTTTAGGTATGTCCTCCTCCTTTACTCTTAACTGGAAATATCCAGATCTCAGGTCTATTTTGGAAAACACCTTTGCTCCTTTCAACTGATAAAATAGATATTCTATTATTGGTAGGGGATACTTGTTCTTTACGGTTAATGCATTCAATTTTCTATAATCAAGATAGAGTTTGAGGGTTCCATCTTTCTTTTTAACAAATAACACAGGTGCTCCCCAAGGAGACACACTGGGTCTGATGAACCCTTTCTCAAGTAATTCATCTAACTGCTTTCTCAGCTCTACCATTTTAGGTAGTGCCATTCTTGATAGCCAAAAGGCTATCGCCTCCCCATTATGAATTCCCCCGAAGGGTTGTCCGGGGAGCCTGACGTAGCTCGGAAAGAAGCATTGCCACAGACCTCGGCAGAAGTGAAATCGAGCATGACGAAGTAAGCACTTCGGCTGAAACGCCAGGTTATCTAAATGTATCACTGACTCTCTCGGGGAACCGAACATACCGCCTTCGGGAGAAAAGAACCAGCTACTGAAAGCAGGAGAGATTCTCCTCGAAGGCGGAACTCCCGAGCTAGAGAACTCCCCGAGCCACCAACGTGATTCCCGAAGAAAGGCGTCCGTACCAAAAGATGACCTCGCCCAAAGGACCTCGGGAGTACGGCATGAGCATTTAATGAGCATTTAAGGAGCCTCTGATAGGTCGCCCATACGCTGCCTGAAACGGCGGCCTGACGCGCCGAAGCCGTCCGGGTCTTGTCACGACTTGACTCGGTTCAAGGCTCAAGGAGCCTGCCACTGGCTACTTGTCCCCTACGTCCGAAGGTACAGAAAAGATCTGACCGAACACGTGTCATGATCTAAACGGGCCAGGCTTCCCTATAAATACACAGGAACACGTCCTGGCAAGGGATGGGACTCCTCTCTCCTGAAAAAACACAAACAGGCAAGACCGCAAAACTTCCTAAGTGTCCCCTTTTACCTTCTCAGGAAACTGACTTGGGCGTCGGAGGCTCCTCCCCGGAAAATCATCCCGGGGACCTCCTAACCCTTTTTTCGGAGTCTTTCAGGTACTTTCCCACCTGGGGAACCTCTCCGTCAGACGTTCTCCCTCCTCGGAAGCTCCCTCGGAATTCACCATGTCGCAAGACGAAGATGCTGAAGGGCATCATTTGGCGCCGTCTGTGGGAAACCACCCTCAGGTTGCCGTCGTTGAAACTCGGCGTTCTAAGGACAAGGGACTTCCGAGGTCCCCGTCCGCGCCTGAAGTCCAACCGGCTACTGAGCAAACTCTTCCAGGGACTTCCTTGCCTGAGGAAGAACGTCCTCTGGTCATCACCATGAGTTTTCTGCGCGACTTCCAGCGTTCTGTTGTGGCCGAAATGGCACAGCAGATAGACAGAAGGTGGCCACAACAAACTCAGGCCCAGAGGCCTCCTTCGCCAGCGCGCCCTCGAGAGAGAAGTTCTAAATCAGCTCATCGTACTTCGGGAAGTGGAGACCCACGAGAGGAATCTTCAACAGAAAACACGCCCCTCGGGGCACGGCTTGCGGGACAGACGGAGTCCAAGCGACCCAAAACCCCGCGCCGAAGGAGCTCGTCACCTGAGGCGAGGTCCCCATCCCCTCAGCGCCGAACTCACTCCCCGAAGAGATGCCGACGATCCCCTTTCCCCGAAGAAGAGCCTAGCGCCACACTCCTTATGGAGAAAATATTGGCGAGGTTGGAAAGGGTGGAAAAACAGGTAGCCCGCAGACCTGTCTGGGCCAGACTATCTGAAACTTTCTGTGGCGATGAGTCACCGTTCACCCGAACAATAGTCGAGGCAGCCATGCCCAGTGATTTCCGGGTACCTCGGCTAGAAACGTACGATGGCCGAACAGATCCACAGGCCCATCTGACGAAGTACAAACGGAGCATGGTGTTGCACGGGGCTGACGATGCCACTCTATGCAAATGTTTCGAGGTCACCCTTGCCGGCCCTGCTACAGCATGGTATAACTCTCTGGCCCCAGGAACCATCAGAGAGTTCCAGGAGCTGTCCACTGCCTTCACCCAGCAGTTTATTGGAAGTCGTCCTACGGCGAAGATGCCGGTGCAGATGTTCGACATAGCACAGAGGAACGGGGAAACCATCCGTGACTATGTCGAAAGATTTAACCGAGAGGCCCTAAGTGTTCCAGACTTTCGGCCAGAAATACGCATCCTCGCCATGATACGGGGCCTTCGGAGGGACTCGCAGCTATTTTACGAGTTTTCCAAAGACCCCCCAGACACGCTCGGTGAATTTTTCCGAAGAGCCGAGCAGCATATGACAGCCAAAGAGCTGAGAATGGAGGGGCCAAAGAACGATCATTCCCGTCCCGAAGGATCAAGCCAACAAGCCAAGTATCCGACAGAGCAAACAGGACGACCTCGGAGGTTCAGGGGAAGGAAGCCTCCTCCGAACTTTACACCCCTGAACACCACAAGGACCAACATCCTCATGACAATGGAGAAACAGGGGTCCCAGATTCAGCGACTGAAGGCGATGACCGCTGACAACAAAAAGAACATGAAGATGTTCTGTCAGTTTCATCGCTACCATGGTCACGACACCGAAGACTGCTTCCAGTTGAAGATGTTAGGCACCTCCTGAGTGCTTGGCTTAGGCCAAGGAATATCAAGGAAAATGAGAGAAAACAGAAAGGGGAAGTAAGAGAAGCTCCGGAGACTAGTACAGTGACTTATGTGCAAAACTGGAGACTTTCAGGACTTAATTACACATAGAAAATGTACTATGGGAAAGCTGACAGAAAACAGAGAAAGGGGACTAAATTGTGCACTAAGTTAAGTGGTACAAGTGAAACCATAAGCTTAAGGATGGCATTGTTGGCCATGCAAAATTTTATGATGGCTAGTCCAAGACTAGACCATTTTTGGGAGACAACAATGATTGCTAGTCAAATTCTTGTCTACCACTATTGTACTATTCACTAGTTACTAGTTAAGCTAACAAGTCATTAGTTTAGTTACATGGCCGATTTTACAAGGGTACTTATGACATCTTGGTACTTGTGTTTATCATGTGCTTGGCATAATGGGCCAAGAATTGACTTGAGTGTCCATTTAACCACAAGTTTAAGGGCGGCATTGTACTTATATGGGCTTGGAAGACTACTTTGCACCATGCAAAATTGTGGAAGGCAAAGTTGGCATTCCAGCCAACTAAAAACACATGACTTTCGGCCGAAATCAAGTCCAAGGCCATTTGTTCATTTCAGGCTTGCTTATTCTTGTTAAACCGAGAGTGTTCTTGAGAGTTCTTTCACATTTTGGCTTTGAAATCCAAGATTCTTGAAGATACTTGAAGGATTCGAGCTTGGAGAAGAGTGTTTAGGCTTGTGCTTGCTTGGAATCAAGCTTGGTTCTTGAAGATTCAAGGAAACCGAGCTTAATTGAGCTAGGGTTTTGAGGTAATTTCCATATCTCCTTGAATTCATGGTAGTTCTTCCATGTACAAGGAACCTAAGTGCTCAATTGAAGATGTATTAAGTTAAATGAGCAAGAAATGCTTCGGTTTGAAAGTGGAATGTTGGCCGAATGTGATGAACAAGTGTTCTTGGTGTTCTTCTTGGAATTCATGGAAATTAATCCATGTGTGATGCTTGTTAATGATTATTTAACCTTGTGTTAGGTTGTTGGGGTGAAGAACACCAAGTTTGTGAAAGATAGTGTGTTGGCCGAAAGTGCACTTTGAGGTAATCATGTGTTCCTCATTTGATTTCATGGTATTAGTGCCATGGGCATTGGTTAGTGATACTTTGATGATCATATGTTGGATTGAATGGGTGAGGAACATTGTTATGTGAAATTGGGTTATATGGCCGTGAGCTTGAAGTGGCATAATTTAGTGCCCATTGTTTGAATACATGGTAATGTTGCCATGAAACATTAGTTATTGATGTTTTGATGTGTATGTGTGGAGTTAGTTGATAGAGAACATATGTATGTGAAGGTGTGCACTTTGGCCGAGAACTTGATTTGGTATATCATGATGTACTTCAATGGGTTACATGGTAATTATGCCATGAGCATTGTCATTTGATGGCCACTTGATCATGTTTTGGGTTAGTTGGATGAATGACACAAATATGTGAAAATGTGTACTTTGGCCGAGAGCTTAGTTTATGGTAACATAGTGCATTTCACTTGGTTACTTGGTAATACTACTATGGAAAATGTTCATTGGTGATTAGAGTATCATGTGGTATGACAGAATGATGGGCAGTACATATATGGACATATTGGACACTTTGGCCGAGAGCTAAAGTGTGTGCATTCTAGTGTTCTTCATTTGAGTCATGGTAGTTTAATCCATGGATGTGTATGATGATGCCTATGTGTTGTTATGCTAGGCGTTGTGATTAAAGAGCACTTGGACATTTGAAACTTGGTTGAGACCGAGAGCTATTTGAGGTAGGGTTCACTGGCACTTGACTTTGCCTGGTAATATACACCATGAATCAAGTGTCTAGACTGGCTAAGTGATGGTTAAACTTGCCAAATGACCTTAGTTTCTTGATGGGCTTAGTGTTTATACTTGGTTGCTTGTTGATTAGCTAATTAACTATGGTACATGTACTAGAAATGCAAGTAAATGTGGCCTATTTGCTTGGCATTTTGGGAGCTCCAAATGGAAATGGTGTATTGGTAAGTTTGTGTGCAAGAAATGCACATGGGTACATGTATGGCTTATATGGCCGAGAGCAACATTGTGGAGTGTGTGTGTGTACTTGTGTGCTTTGGTGTTTCCTTGTGCATGCTAACCCCACTTATGAAATATTTGACTTATTTATCTGTCTTGTATATGTATATGCCTGTTTTTCTTGTCTTGGTGTTTGTTTTGCAGGCTAAGCTAACTAATGGGAGGTTAAGCTTTGAGAGTGATTACTCAGCTTAACTAAATAGACTCAATATGAGTTGTATATGTTTTAAGTGAATCCTATTGAGTTATATGCTCACTGCCCATCCTTTATTTTTCAGGCAAGGACATTCGGCCTGAGTAAGGCTAAGCTGCTTGTGTGTGTGCTTAGTGTTTATATTTGCTTGTTTTGTAAGGTATGCCCCAATGTGTGCTTGGCTTAGCATTTTGATTTCATTATAAGTCTTATTCCTTGATTGGCCGAGACTTATAGTTGAAGTTTGCAGGCAGTAGTTGGAGACTTGTCTAGGAGAGCTATGGATACCTGGACTGTAGCTTTGATCATAGTGTTTTCCTTCATGACCATGAATCAAGCCATTGGGTTGGTGTTGCAGTGTGTACTCTTGTATGGCATACTTAAGGTCATGTTTGACCATTAGGAGTCTTGGCATGTAATAACTTGGCATAAATACTTTTGGTTTCTTGGCATGTGTAGCCATGTTATGGTTGCTAGGTAGACTACCCTTTTGTGTTTATATGTGTAGTCTTTAGTGCCTAGACTCATGTTGCTTGAATGGGTTTTGTATGCCAAGTTCTATATGGACTAAGGATGGCGTTATGCTTGCTTATGTATGTTGGATGTTATGGGCCAAGGTTTGGCACTTGTATGTGAATAGTTGGGGCCTTACAACAAGAAAATATTGTGCATAAGTATGTGTACCTTAATTGGCCGA
>SMDT01001573.1:0-83419 GCA_005392925.1 Aquilaria sinensis | reverse complement strand
ATGACTTTAAACGATGAGGCCCCTGGCCATCATTTGGCGCCGTCTACCCTCTGGTAGTCACCATGAGTTTCTTAAGGGACTTTCAGCGTTCGGTCGTGTCTGAAATGACACAGCAGATCGGCCGAAGGTGGCCACAGCAAGCACAGGCCCAGAGACCACCCTCAGTGACACGCCCTCGGGAGAGGAGCCCCAAGCCCACACATCGCAGTTCGGGGAATGGAGACCCTCGCGAAGAATCATCCACAGAAATTATGGCCCTCGGGAAGCGTTCTGTGGGACAAACCAGGTCCAAGCAGCCGAGAGTCTCACAGCGAAGCAGTTCGTCACCTGAGGCGAGGTCCTTGTCCCCTCAGCGCCGAACTCGCCCCCCGAAGAGGCGCCGACGATCCCCATTCCCTGAAGAAGGCCCTAGCGCCACAGTGCTCATGGAGAAGATATTAGCACGGCTGGACAGAGTGGAAAAACAAGTGGCCAGAAAATCCGTTTGGACCAGACCCTCGGGAACATCCTGCGAAGATGACTCCCCTTTCACTCAGGCCGTCGTTGAGGCAGCCATGCCAGGCGAGTTCAGAGTACCTCGGTTGGAAACTTATGATGGCCGTACTAATCCGCAGGCCCACCTGACGAAGTACAGACGGAGCATGATAATACACGGTGCTGATGACGCTACCATGTGCAAGTGCTTCGAAGTCACCCTTCCAGGGCCAGCCACGGCGTGGTACAATTCCTTGCCCCCAGAGACCATCACTGAGTTCCGGGAGTTGTCCACAGCCTTCACCCAGCAGTTCATTGGGAGCAGACCTACTGCGAAGATGACTGTACAGATGTTCGACATAGAGCAGAGGAACGGAGAAACCATCCGAGACTATGTCGAAAGATTCAACAGAGAAGCTCTGAGCGTCCCAGACTTCCGGCCCGAAATCCGCATTCTCGCCATGACACGGGGCCTTCGGCGAGACTCACAGCTATTCTATGAGTTCTTAAAGGACCCCCCGGAGACCCTCGGAGAATTTTACCGTAGGGCGGAGCAACACATGACAGCCGAGGAACTGAGGATGGCTGGGCCGAAGTCTAGTCATCACCACGCCGAAGGGTCCAGTCAACAAGCTCGGCATCCCACCGAACAGGCAGGACGACCTCGGAGGATGGGGGGAAGGAAACCCCAAAGTTTCACACCATTGAGCATTACACAGACCAACATTCTCATGGCGCTGGAAAGGCAGGGGAAGCAAATTCGGCGGCCAAGGGCCATGGCCGCCGATAACAAAAATAATGCCAAGAAGTTCTGCTAGTTTCATCGCGACCACGGCCATGACACCGAAGATTGCTTCCAGCTGAAGAAGTACATAGAGTCGCTGATAAAATAGGGCAAACTTCGGAAATACCTGAGGATGCAACCCCCGAAAGGCAGAAAAATGGAGGAAGAAAGGGCTGAAGATGAGGACTATGACTCCGACAGGCGGAGAAACCGAAGTCCAAAAAGGCGCCCCCCATGTTACCCACTCCGGGGTAGTCCAGTTATGGTGCCAAAACTGTGCATTTAGACTCCCAAGATTGGTAATGTTCTGTAGGCCATCAGAACACTACCCTGAGTGTGCATACCCAAGTGGCCCTCTTGGGCACTATGTAAATACATGCATATTGGTCCAACCATCACACACATATTCACATTGCATGCACACCATGGCAGCAAAGAAGGAAAACACTAGCACAAGTCTTAGTTTTGGCTTCCACACATTAGGCAATCTTGTTAAGTTCTAGTGGCCAGCTACTGCACCTGTAACTTCCACTAATAAACTGTATCATTCTAGCCACATACCCCCATATTTTATTTGCTCCATTATCAAGTGGAGACTTAGACCAAATGAACAGTAACTCAGCCAACTTTGCAACATCATATCTTTGGCTACAGGGCTCTAAATCCAAAAATTCCAAATCCCAGTTAACCCTCTAGATTTCCTCTAGGTGTGGTCAAAATTTCATACCAAGATTCATTCTACACAGGGAGATATTAAACTTTATGTCCAGAGTCGAAATTCTGGCAACTTTTGGACCATTTTGCCCATACAATTTTTCCAAACCATGCAAACACTTCATTCACAAGGGGAAAGCCCTCCAAGGCTATCCCATATATGTCCATTACACATATGAATTAAATTAACTCTCTTTTAACAACTTTATGTGGCCAAAACAGAATTTACAAGTAAGCAGCGCATCATTCACACTTAGGCAGCTTTGCACCACATCACTTACATAGCCAAAACATTACTTAAATGTTCACATACTTGTCTCATTTTACATACACTATATGTACATGCATACATGCACTAAAGCATGGTCTTAACTCAGCTAAATACTCACCCTAGGTTACAGGAGGTCCTGAGATACAATGGACTCCAAAAACAGGATGCTGGACAGCTGCTGCACAACACAATAAGTACCACCATTCAAAATAATAAATGTGCTCCTAAAATCACCAAACTTTCCAGATCATAACTAGACATATGGAAGTTCATGTACCTGAAATTTCGGATCAAAATGCAAACCACAAAGGTTACTTTGAAGGTGATCTTTCTGCTGGACCTGAAATGACAGAATTGAGGGGAGTAAGTTTCATTGAGAAACTTAGTAATGGTAGCACTTGGATTCAATTGCCAATGTAACCATCATTAAAACCTGCATCCAAAGACACTAAAACACCAAAACCACAATGCATATATACAAGATATAGCAAGCAAAAGCAGCTGCCAAACACAAACAACAAACACATGAAATGTGGCAGCAACATATACCATAGGTTAGTCCATAAAACAAATAATAAACATAACCAAATCACTATGGCAGCCCTCCTCAAGCTAATTCTTGGTCTTAGGAGGATTTTAACACTAGTTATTACTAACTTTTGGGCTCTAGAAACCCAGAAATTCGCTGCCATCACTGTGCACTTCACACTAGGTCACAAAACCATCAATAAGTGCACTCCCCTCACTAGGCTTGGTTCATCAAGCTCATGGCTGTCTTCCAAGCTTAGCCCTAGCTCCATGGTTGCTTGAAAATACAAAAAACAACCCATGGGAGCAAGAGAACCCTTACCTTGATGGGTATGCTGAAATTGGAGCTTGATCCTAGGTGCACTCAAGCAATAGCACCAAATAGCTTCCAATTGTGCTTCCTTGACTTCAATTGCAAGTAGTTTTGAGTTTGAAGGTATGGTGGCTATGGAGGAAGTGTGGAGGAGAGGGCTGGCTTTCTTTTTGCTGGTGGAGGCCGAAATTTAGAGAAGCAAAGGTGGTCTTGACTACTTAAATAGTCAAAAGTACACTAAACACACTTAAGTAGTCTTAACCTTGTCTTATGTCATTTTCCTTGCTACAAGACTATGGTTTCTTAGTCTTAATCTCTTGGCCCACATTTGACCATCCTTATCTTCCTTTAGCAGCCCTCCTTATGTGGGATAACCCCACAAAACTTCCATTTGACTTAAGTCATAGACATACACATCTTAAGGCCTACATTAGAACACTTAGGTCCTTTATGCCTTTTTGTGTTTTCTTTGTCCTTAGTTGTCTTCCATAAGCAATTTGGTCCTCCAATAGCACTTTCATACCATTCATATCCTTCCCATAACTCTCCAAATCTCTTTTGTGAAAGTTTTGCAATTGAGTACCCGAATTTCCAAAATCTTACAAAAAAGTCCATAGGTTGCTTGACAAACAAGCAATCCTTAAGGCTTTTCTTGGGGACCAAGTTACCAACTTGGAACACTTTTAAGGAGGTGTTGATCATACCTTTTACCCCCCACACTTCAATCACTATGGTGAGAATTACACAATATAATGGTTTTTAGCCATTATGACACACTTGTAATTCTCCCATTTTGTGAGGTGGTAACAATCCTCCCCCCCTTAAAAATTTTGGTCCTCCAAAATAGCCTTTAGCTTCGGGTATTCTTCAGGATACCTTTCCATAAGGTCTTTTTCAGTTTCCCAGGTTGCTTCTCTTTCAGAGTGGTGTGACCACTGAACTTTAACCATGGGAATATGTTTGTTTCTTAACCTTCTGGTATCCTTGGCTAAGATAGCTATAGGTTTCTCTTCATATGTCAAGTTAGGTTCCAACTGTATGTCTTCCACTACAATAGCATGCTTTGTGTCCAGTAGACACTTCTTAAGCATACTGATGTGAAAAACATTATGAACACTTGACATGCTTGGCGGTAGAGCTAACCTGTATGCTACCTTGCCAACTCTATCCAAGATCTCATAAGGACTGATGTATCTTGGAGCTAACTTGGTTCTTTTGCCAAATCTGACAGTGCCTTTGGTTGGTGCAACTTTCAGCCAAACATTGTCACCAACCTCAAATTCCAAGTCTCTCCTTCTTTTGTTGACATAGGCTATGGTCCTTTCATTGGCTGCCTTTAATCTCTCTTGAATCTTCTTGATTTTGGCAGTAGTCTCTTCAATAATTTCAGGACCCAACTCTAGCCTGTCTGAGGCTTCCACCCAACAGTGGGGTGTCATGCACCTTCTTCCATATAATGCTTCATAAGGTGCCATGCCAATGGTGCTTTGGTAACTATTGTTATATGAGAATTCCACCAATGGCAAGTGTTGGTCCCATTCACCTTTGAAATCTAACACACAGCTCCTGAGCATGTCTTCCAGTATCTGTATCACCCTTTCAGATTGCCCATCTGTCTGAGGATGATAAGCAGTACTCAGGTGGATTTTGGTTCATAGTGCTTTATGAAAAGCACTCCAAAACTGAGCTGTAAATCTTGGATCTCTATCAGATACAATGGAGTCTGGCACTCCATGTAGTCTCACTATCTCCTGGACATACATCTGGGCTAACTTCTCCAAGGAGTCTATGAGTTTCATATGTAAGAAGTGGGAACATTTGGTTAGCCCATCCACAATGACCTAGATTGTATCATGCCTTAGTCTGGTCATAGGCAACCCAGTCAAAAAGTCCATGGTTATGTTGCCCCACTTCCTCACTGGTATAGGTAGAGTCTGTAGGGTGCCAGCTGGCTTCTGGTGCTCTACCTTTACCCTCTGGCATGTGGCACATTTGGAGACATAAGTAGCTATGTCTCTCTTCATATGTGGCCACCAGAAGTGAGTCTTCAAATCTTTATACATTTTCTCACTTCCTGGATGGATGTTCAACTTGCTTGTGTGAGCTTCTTCAAGTATTTCATCCCTGAGCTTTGCTCCTTTAGGCACATATATTCGGTCCTTGAAGTACAGTAATCCTTGCTTGTAGGCAAAGGATTGATACAAGGAACCTTTTTCCTCTCCTGAGATCTTTTTCAGATCAGGATCTGTCTCCTGTGCCTTTTTGGCTTCTTCAATCCATCCAGACTGAATTGTCAATGTGTAAATTTGGGCTTCCTCCCACTTATGCCATTTATGCCATAGGCATAGCAGACTATTTTGCTCATCATGATCAGCTAAGGATCCTCCTTTCAAAAGTCCTGTGTACTTCCTGCTCAAGGCATCTGCTACTAGATTGCCTTTGCCCTCTGTGTACTGTATACTGCAGTCATAGTCCTTGATGTACTCTAACCATCTCCTTTGCCTCATGTTCAACTCTTTCTGAGTGAACAAGTACTTTAGGCTCTTATGGTCAGTGTAGATCACAAAGGAACTACCCATCAAGTAATGTCTCCATTGCTTTAGAGCAAAAATCACTGCTGCCAGTTCTAGGTCATGGGTAGGATAATTTTGCTCATGGGGTCTTAACTGCCTTGACCCATAAGCAATGACATTTCTGTCTTGCATAAGCACACAACCTAACCCAGATCTAGATGCATCTGTATATATGATGTAGGGCTTACTTGGATCAGGAAGAATCAACACTGGAGCTTTAATCAACCTCTGCTTGAGCTCCTGGAAACTCTTTTCACACTTCTCAGTCCACTCAAATCTTTGACCCTTCTTGGTCAGATGAGTAAGAACTGAGGCAATCATGGAAAAGCCTGATACAAATCTCCTGTAGTATCCAGCTAATCCTAGGAAACTTCTGATTTCCTTCACAGTCTTTGGTCTTTCCCACTCTTGCACTGCCTTGACCTTTTCAGGGTTCGCCTTAAGGCCTTGTGCATCTATGATGTGTCCTAGGAAAGACACTTCCCTTATCCAGAATTCACACTTGGATAACTTGGCATAAAGCTGATGCTGCAACAGAGTCTTTAAGACAATCTTCAGATGATGTTCATGTTCATTTTCATCCTTGGAATACACTAGGATGTCATCAATGAACACAACCACAAATTTGTCCAGATGTGGTCTGAACACCCTGTTCATCAAGTCCATGAAAGCAGCTGGGGCATTAGTCAAACCAAATGGCATGACTGTGTACTCATAATGCCCATATCTGGTCCTGAATGCAGTCTTAGGAATATCTTCTTCCTTTACTCTCAACTGGAAGTATCCAGATCTCAAATCTATCTTGGAGAAGATCTTAGCTCCCTTGAGTTGATCAAACAGATCCTCAATCCTAGGGAGTGGATACTTGTTCTTGATAGTCACTGCATTAAGCTTCCTGTAGTCAATGCATAGTCTCAAAGATCCATCCTTCTTTTTCACAAAGAGAACAGGAGCTCCCCATGGTGAAACACTTGGCCTTATGAACCCTTTTTCAAGAAGTTCATCAAGTTGTTTCTTGAGCTCATTCATCTCTGTGATTGGCATTCTGTAAGGAGGTATGGATATTGGACTAGCTTCTGGTTGCAGCTTGATTTCAAATTCAATCTCCCTTTGTGGAGGAATACCTGGCAGGTCTTTAGGAAAGACTTGTGGAAAGTCTCTCACTATAGGTATTCTGTCCACTTCCTTATCACAGTGCAATTCATTCAATGCATAACAGTAATCATGCTCAGAAATCACAGGTATCTCATCTAATACCTCTAGCTCCATGCCATGCATTTCATACACTAATTCCTTAGAATTCACTAATGCATGCACTTCACCATCAGGCAATGTGATTTCCCTCTTAGCACAATCAATTCTTATGTTATGCATAGCAAGCCAATTCATACCCAGCACTAAATCATACTTAGGAATGTCCAACACTAGCAGATTAGTCATAACCTTAGTCTTTCCTACTACTAGCTCACAATCCTTAGCTAGGTCATTAGTGAAAAGACATTGACTACCTGCTGTTTTCACTAAGGATATCCTAGGCATGATTTCAGTAGGCAATTTCATGGCATTAACAAATTTCCTAGCCACTATAGACACAGATGCACCAGTATCAAACAGAACACTAACAGGCATACCATTAAGGTAAATGTTACCTCTTAGTGCTCCTCCCTGCTCTGATGTCTCTAGCCTCTCCACTTGGAAGACTCTGCCAGCTCTCTGCATTGGAGGCCGAGGCACTGAAGGAACTGGCCTCTGCTGTCCCTCCCTTGGTGCTCCTCCTCTAGGTCCTGCCCCAATAGGTCTTACTGGACCTTGGTCTTCTGGCCTCCTTTGAGCCTGTGGGCAGTCTTTGATCCAATGATCCATGGATCCACATCTTAGACACGCTTGGGTATCAAAGTAGCAAGGTTTCTTTCCATGAAACCTCCTACACTTAGGGCACCTTAGGCCAGGGAACTTCCCCTTAACCTTGCCCTCACCACCAAAATGGGAACTCTTGGCAATTCCCTTGCCATGTGGTGGCTTCTTCTGCTTGCCTCCTGCCTGACTACTTTCCCCTGGTCCACTGGGAAAGTACTTAGTCTCATACTCCTCTTGCTCTACTAATAGAGCTTTCTGCACTGCTTCATAGTATGTAACTGCTCCAAAAGGTCTAACAGCCTTTCTAATGTCTGACTTTAGGCCTCTGACAAATCTTTTGGCCTTCAATTCCTCTAGTCCATGATACTGAGGAGCATACCTCACCAACTGATTGAATTTGTGCTCATACTCTAGGACACTGAGGTTGTCCTGCCTTAGAGCATCAAATTCAGCTTGCTTCATATCCTTGATGGCATCACTGATGTACTGTTCCTGGAACAGCTGTGTGAACTCTGGCCAGCTCATCTCAATATCTCTTCCTGGCCTTCTGCCCTTCTGGAAAGCATACCTGTCTCTGGTGTTTCTCCACCACATCTCTGCACTGCCTACCAAGTTGTAAGTAGCCAGTGACACCTTCTTGGTGGAGCTGAGTGGCATCCTCTCAAACATCTTTTCTATGAAGATTAACCACTCCTCAGCTCTCTCTGGCCCAGCTCTTCCATCAAACTGTGGAGGTCTTAGGCCTTGGAACCTCTCCAACAGTCTGACCTCATCTAGGCCCTCTAGATCCTCTGATCTATGTCTCCTGGATCTATGAGAGTCCTCTGTATGGTGATGCTCTCTATGATCTCTCTGCCTTCTCCTAGATCTTCTCTCACGGCCTTCCTCAATCTCATTCCTAGTGCAGGAATGGTCATAGACTGAGGGATTGGTCCTGGACACCTGACCAATCTCAGATCTTACTCTTCTGCCTCTTGGATTTCTCCTATCCTCATCTTCCACCTCAATGGTCTCATCATTTGTGTCTTCTAAGCTTCCAGAAGGAACATATTCAGATGTGTTCCTAGTATCCTCTTCTGGTTGTTGCTGTGCATCCTGAACTAGTTCTGCTGGAGCTACTTGGACTCCCTGCTGTTGTCCTTGAATCAGCCTCATTAAGTTTTCATTGATTAGAGCTAAGTTCCTCTGAAGCTCTAACCAAACCTGAGGCACTTCAGGGTTTGCTACCCCCTGTTGCCCCTGATTCCCTCTATTCTGTTCATTTCTTTGTTGCCCAGAATCAGTAGGAGGCCTTCGAGGTGGATCCCCTCTCCTTGTGGCAACCATGTTTACTTCCTGCATTGATGATCCATCATAGAGCACATATAAAGATCATAGGTATTTCAATGGTACTTGACACTAGCAGCTGACCAAACTGAGTTCATATATGTAGATGCATGCAATGCCAACTATATGCAATGTACATGTATAAACCATGCTCTGATACCAACTTCTGTTACCCACTCCGGGGTAGTCCAGTTATGGTGCCAAAACTGTGCATTTAAACTCCCAGGATTGGTAATGTTCTGTAGGCCATCAGAACACTACCCTTAGTGTGCATACCCAAGTGGCCCTCTTGGGCACTATGTAAACACATGCATATTGGTCCAACCATCACACACATATTCACATTTCATGCACACCATGGCAGCTAAGAAGGAAAACACTAGCACAAGTCTTAGTTTTGGCTTCCACACATTAGGCAATCTTGTTAAGTTCTAGTGGCCAGCTACTGCACCTGTAACTTCCACTAATAAACTGTATCATTCTAGCCACATACCCCCCTGTTTTATTTGCTCCATTATGAAGTAGAGACTTAGAGAAAACCAAGGAATTTTGTTTTACATCAATAGCCCACCTATGGACCAAGTTATGGATTTTTGAAGTTGGTTACAAAATTCTGACCAAATGAACAGTAACTCAGCCAACTTTGCAACGTCATATCTTTGGCTACAGGGCTCTAAATCCAGAAATTCCAAATCCCAGTTAACCCTCTAGATGTTCCTCTAGGTGTGGTCAAAATTTCATACCAAGATTCATTCTACACAGGGAGATATTAAACTTTATGTCCAGAGTCGAAATTCTGGCAACTTTTGGACCATTTTGCCCATACAATTTTTCCAAACCATGCAAACACTTCATTCACAAGGGGAAAGCCCTCCAAGGCTATCCCATACATGTCCAATACACATATTAATTACATTCTCTTGCATCTAGCAACTTTATGTGGCCAAAACAGAATTTACAAGTAAGCAGCCTATCATTCACACTTAGGCAGCTTTGCACCACATCACTTACATAGCCAAAACATTACTCAAATGTTCACATACTTGTCTCATTTTACATACACTACATGTACATGCATACATGCACTACAATATGGTCTTAACTCAGCTAAATACGCACCCTAGGTTACAGGAGGTCCTGAGACACAATGGACTCCAAAAACAGGATGCTGGACAGCTGCTGCACAACACAGTAAGTACCACCATTAAAAATACCAAATGTGCTCCTAAAATCACCAAAATTTCCAGATCATAACTAGACATATGGAAGTTCATGTACCTGAAATTTCAGATCAAAAATCAAACCACAAAGGTTAGTTTGAAGGTGATCTTTCAGCTGGACCTGAAATGACAGAATTGAGGGGAGTAAGTTTCATTGAGAAACTTAGTAAGGGTAGCACTTGGATTCAATAGGCAATGTAACCATCATTAAAACCTGCATCCAAAGACACTAAAACACAAAAACCACAATGCATATATACAAGATATAGCAACCAAATGCAGCAGCCAAACACAAACAACAAACACATGAAATGTGGCAGCAACATATACCATAGGTTAGTCCATAAAACACATAATAAACATAACCAAATCACTATGGCAGCCCTCCTCAAGCTAATGCTTGGTCTTAGGAGGATTTTAACAGTAGTTAGTACTAACTTTTGGGCTCTAGAAACCCAGAAATTCGCTGCCATCACTGTGCACTTCACACTAGGTCACAAAACCTTCAATAAGTGCACTCCCCTCACTAAGCTTGGTTCATCAAGCTCATGGCTCTCTTCCAAGCTTAGCCCTAGCTCCATGGTTGCTTGAAAAATACAGAAAACAACCCATGAGAGCAAGAGAACCCTTACCTTGATGGGTATGCTGAAATTGGAGCTTGATCCTAGGTGCACTCAAGCAATAGCACCAAAGAGCTTCCAGTTGTGCTTCCTTGACTTCAATTGCAAGTAGTTTTGAGTTTGAAGGTATGGTGGCTATGGAGGAAGTGTGGAGCAGAGGGCTGGCTTTCTTTTTTCTGGTGGAGGCCGAAATTTAGAGATGCAAAGGTGGTCTTGACTACTTAAATAGTCAAAAGTACACTAAACACACTTAAGTAGTCTTAACCTTGTCTTATGTCATTTTCCTTGGTACAAGACTATGGTTTCTTAGTCTTAATCTCTTGGCCCACATTTGACCATCCTTATCTTCCTTTAGCGGCCCTCCTTATGTGGGATAACCCAACAAAACTTCCAATTTGACTTAAGTCATAGACATACACATCTTAAGGCCTACATTAGAACACTTAGGTCCTTTATGCCTTTTTGTGTTTTCTCTGTCCTTAGTTGTCTTCCATAAGCAATTTGGTCCTCCAATAGCACTTTCATACCATTCATATCCTTCCCATAACTCTCCAAATCTCTTTTGTGAAAGTTTTGCAATTGAGTACCCGAATTTCCAAAATCTTACAAAAAAGTCCATAGGTTGCTTGACAAACAAGCAATCCTTAAGGCTTTTCTTGGGGACCAAGTTACCAACTTGGAACACTTTTAAGGAGGTGTTGATCATACCTTTTACCCCCCACACTACAATCACTATGGTGAGAATTACACAATATAATGGTTTTTAGCCATTATGACACACTTGTAATTCTCCCATTTTTGTGAGGTGGTAACACCCCACCACCTCCAGTAGGGGTTATCCAAACCATCACCACGGGGCTCCCATCCTCGGAAAGAAAGCGGAAAGCCAGAGAAATTGCAGTCATGGAGTATCAAAGTCCATCAAAGAAACTGGCTCGCAAAGATAGCTCCACCGTCGTCTTCCCCCACGATGATCCGCTGCTGATCACGGCAAGGATAGGGAACTGAGGCGTCGAAAAAGTGTTGCTTGATGATGGCTTAAAAGCTGACGTCTTATTCTCACACCTGCTGTCGAGTTTGGGCATCTCCAGCAGCGAACTAAAGCCTGTCACCTCGCCCACTTTTGGGGTTGGACCATCCAAACTCCCGTTGATAATGAAAGGGACTTCGGTAAGAGGAGCAGCTGAATTGTACGCATCCACAATGGCGAGAATCATCGTCATGGACGTCCCATCCTCGTACAACGTCATCCTTGGAAGACAGACAATGGGGAACCTGCATATTCGCCCTGATGTGAAGTACTTGACTGTCACATTCGCGACCAAGGATGGAGATGCAGAGGTCTTCCTAGACCAAGCCGAGGTAAGAAAGGTGTTTGTAAAAAAACGAAAAGCTCCGGCGAGCAACCTCGCGCAAACGATGGAGGCAAAGGCGCTAGAAAAAGGCAAAGAAGAAGATCTCGCCAAAGCAGAAACGGAAGCAGTAGAGCTTGTCCCAGGTCAATCTACCCGAATAGGGAAGAGCTTGGCCGAAGGTGACAAGGAAAATCTTGTATCCTTTTTGCTAGAAAATAAAGGTCTGTTTGCCTACTCGCCAAAAGATATGCCGGGGATAAACCCTGGCATAATACTGCACAGCCTCAAGGTAAGCCCGGAAGCAAGGCCTGTCTGGCAAAAGAAACAAAGCATCTCATCCCACAAAAGCAACTTTGTCGAAACCGAAGTCCAGCGTCTCCTAGATGCTGAAGTTATCAGGGAGGTCAAGTACCCCGAATGGTTGAGCAACATGGTCATTGCCACGAAAGAAGGTAGCAGCAAAACTCCGGATGTGCATCGACTTCAGAAACTTGAACGATGCTTGCCCAAAAGACTCATACCCTCTGCCGCCAATAGATCAACTGGTAGATTCAACTGCTGAGTATGGGCTCCTAAGTTTCCTAGACGCCTTCAGTGGCTACCATCAGATAAGGATGGACCCCGAAGATGAAGAGAAGACTGCCTTCATCACCGAGGGAGGAACATATTGCTATATCAGGATGCCCTTCGGGCTAAAAAATGCAAGGAGCCACCCACCAGAGGTTGATGAACAAGGTCTTCAAAGACCAAATGGGGAGAATCAAGAGCAAGCTGCCCGGCTACCACGTTGCAGACTTAGAGGAAACCTTCCAAAAGCTCAGAGCCTTCGGGATCCGCCTTAATCCTGAGAAGTGCATCTTCGGGGTGACCTCGGGAAAATTCCTTGGGTACATGGTATCCGAAAGAGGCATCGATGCTAACCCCGAGAAGATTAAGGCTCTGCTTGAATTTCGAACTCCTGCCACAGTCAAAGACGTGCAGAGACTCACCGGAAGAATAACCTCTCTGAGCAGGTTTATTTCCAGGTACGGAGATAGGTGTCGACCCTTCTTCAAAGTCCTCACAAAGGCAGCAAAGATGGAAGGCGACCTCGGAAGGAATGATCATCCTTGGGATGAAGATTGCCAAAAGGCCTGGGAAGAACTCAAAGTCTACCTGGCCAGCCTGCCGACTCTGCGACAACCTCGGGAGGGAGAGCCCCTCGTACTCTACCTCGCCGTTACAGAAAAAGCTGTGAGCTCGGTCCTCGTGAAAGAAGAAGGGCCAAAGCAATGGCCGGTCTACTATGTCAGCAAGTCCCTGCATGGCGCCGAAGTCAGGTACCCTTTGCTTCAAAAAGCTACATATGCCTTGGTGCTTGCAGGGAGAAGGCTGCGACCATACTTTCAGGCTCACCCCATCATCGTCCGAAGTAGTCTGCCGCTACGGGATGTCATGAAGAGGGTTGATCATTCGGGAAGGCTCTCCAAGTGGTGCATAGAGCTGGGCGAACACGAAATCACGTATGAGCCTCGGAAGGCCGTAAAAGCTCAAGCACTGGCATATTTTATCGCCGAAATACCCATCACTGAGGAGAGCCATTCAGATCCAAAAGAGGGTGAGCCAGAATGGACCTTGCACGTAGATGGAGCCTCAGGATCCGAACACCAGGGAGCTGGAGTAATTATCAGAGGCCCCGAATGCCTAGAAGGCCTAGAAGTAATGAAGGCCATCAAGTTCAGTTTCAACGCCACCAACAACATGGCCGAGTATGAGGCCCTGATAGCAGGATTACGCCTGGCCAGAAAAATTGGCGTGAGAAACTTGAAAGCCCATAGTGATTCCCAGCTGGTGGTCCGGCAAATGGCAGGGTACTATGGCGCGAAAGACCCGACCTTGGCGAAATACCATGAGTTGGTAACAAAGCTCATTCGGGAGTTTGACGCCGTACGAATCGAAAATGTACCTCGGCGGAATAACACTGAGGCAGATTGCTTGGCGAAGTCAAAAAATATATATACCGAGGTGCTAGACCATCCGAGCATCTCAGTGCTAAGCATGACGACCTCGGGAGCAGGGTGGAAAGACCAAATCAAAAGATACCTCGCAGAGAATTTGCTCCCCGAAGACCCCGGCGATGCTGCAGGACTGCGAAGACGCTCCGGAAGATTCTTCCTGATTGGCGAAGAGTTATACCGACAGGGATATGCGAATCCGCTGCAAAAATGTGTGGATGAAGAGGATACTGAAATGGTCCTTGAGGAAGTTCACGAAGGCATGTATGGTTCACACATTGGAACTGATGCCCTTGCAGCAGTGATACTCCGCCAAAGGCTACTCCTGGCCTACCCTGGGAAAGGACGTAAGGCAGTTCGACCGAAAGTGCGGTAGTTGCCAGAGACATGCAAAAATCCAGAGGGCACCCTCGGAAATAGTAACCTCGGCAGACTATCCTTGGCCCTTTGAAGTCTGGAGCATAGACCTTATTGGGCCACTCCCCACAGCACCCGGAGGCGTGAAATTCTGCGTGGTAGCAGTGGACTATTTCTCAAAATGGGTAGAGGCAGAACCACTAGCAACTATCTCGGCAAAAGAAGTGCAAAACTTCGTATGGAAGAACATCGTATGCAGGTTTACTAGTGGCTGATAATGGATCCCTGTTCATAGACAAAGGATTCCAAGAATTCACCAGCGACCTCGGAATGAAAGATGCACTTCGCCCAGTAGCTCACCCCCAAAGCAACGGGCAGGTGGAAGTATCGAATAGGACCATAAAAGATGGCCTGAAATAGAGATTGGGGGAAGCCAAGGGGAATTGGCTGGGAGAACTCCAAAGTATATTATGGAGCTACCAAACGACACCCCGAAGAGCCACAGGGGAAACTCCTTTCCCACTCATCTCCGAAACGGAGGCCATTATCCCAATAGAGATAGTTCGACCTTCGGTTCGGGTGCAAGTATTTGATGAAGGTGGTAACGACCTCGGCCTAAGAACCAATCTCGATCTGGTGGCCGAACACAGAGAAATAGTCGAGCTGAGAAGAAAAGCTTACCAACAAAGAGTGGCCGTGGCTATAAACTTACGGGCCAGGCCAAAAGAAATCAAGAAGGGAGACCTCGTTCTCCGAAAGGCCGACTTCGCACCCCGAAGGCCATCCCATGGCGTACTTGGCGCAAACTTGGAAGGACCCTATCTGGCCCTCGCCGAAACAACGAAAAGGCGTGTACAAGCTTGGCGACGTCGAAGGCATAGAATTGAAGAGCAATTGGCACTCGGGCGCCTTGAAAAAATTCTACGCTTAAGGTTGAGCGGAGGAGGTATGTTGAACAAAAAAATGTTCTAAATATATAGTAGTATTTTAAGAAAACTTCTTAAGTGCAGAAATGAACAATATTCCGTGAAAGATGCTCGCCATGATAAAGCGTAGATATGGCTTTCCAAAGTCCTTTGAGCCGCCACGCTCGGGAAAGATGGAAAACAAAAATCTCGCAGAAGTACTCGCCGTAGCCAGCGCTGAGATAATTTCCCGAGCTCCCTTGAGCGAACGTGCTCGGGAAAATGGGAAGTGAAAAATCTCGCGGAAGGTTTTCCGAAGTCCCTTGAGCAAACATGCTCGGGACAACTGGAAAAACAAAAATTTTTGACTAAAGGTTTGCCGAAGTCCCTTGAGCAATCATGTTCGGGAAAAATTGGAAATGCAAAAAGCCTGCAAAAAAGACTTAGTCAAATTTTCTCAGACTTTCCAGAATGTCTCTCGAGTAAAACGTACTCGGGACAAAGGAAGGTAAAAAAGTTTCTTTGATCGCAGGTTTTCCGAAGTCTCTTGAGCGAACGTGTTCGGGACAATGGAAATAAAGAAACTTGAAGAAACACTTAGCCAAAAAATCTCCGTTAAGAGCAAAGCTGCCTTACAATAAAGAAGTGCCCGAAGAAGGAGTACAAAAAAGAAGGGAAGGAAAAGGGGCCCTAAAGAAGCCTAAGGGTTCGCGGCGTCCTGAGAGCCACTCGTTTGTCCACCCTTTTCCGCCACCTTCCGCGCTGGAATTGGAGGAAGCTTCAGAATTTCGATCTTGGACCATTTCCACGGAGGTCCCCCAGGAATGTTTAGACCCTCTAGAAAAGAGAGGTCCAGACCTGGGAACCTTTGGAGAACCTGGTGCCGAGCGAGGCAGAAGCCGTCCTAAAACGCGACCTTGTTCATTTGATCAGACTTGTTCTTCTTAAGCTCAAGGTCGTCAAGCTCGTCCTTCAGATCCCCGACCTCCTCTTCCAGCACCTTTATCCGCTCCTCCCCCTTCGGCTCCTTCTTCAAAGACTGGACCTCGGCTTGAAGGGTTTTCTTCTCAGACAAGAGTGTGACTATGATATTCTCTCTTTTTTTGCCTTGTCTTGGAGAAGGTCTTGGTTTGCAGCGCGCAGCCCCGCCACATGATTGCGGAGGTCGGCAATCTTCAGGGAGGAGTCCGCCATCAAAACTTCCTTCTCCTTTCGGAACTCCTCCCGAAGGGTGGCAGCTTCCTCCTTCGCAGCATCTGCCAGCTGCTGGTTCTTGGCGGTCAATTCCGAGCACGTCGCTTTCGCCTTTTCTAGGGCCTCTGAGGCCGAAGCTCGGAATGCCGTCTGCCTGGCTACCCGAACTCGGAGAAAGCCGGCGTACCCCAGCAGCTGCAAAGGAGATAAAACGCAAGGTCAGTAAGAGCCAAACACTTAGGAAAAAATTGAAGGGGAAGAGTTGTGAAGGATATACCTGAGCAGCATGCTCGGTGATCTTTGCGGCAAGGGTGTTATCCCCTAGATGGGCCGCCGCTATAGCCTTGAAGGAGGCCTCGGTGAGCACCCCCTTCGAAATCTGCTTCACCATTTCAGGACAGTCCTCGGAGTACAAGTTCATGTCCTCCGTGAATGTCCAGAAAGGCTCCTTTGGTATCTTCCCTTGCGGGACTTTGGCGTCGCGACGGGCCCTCGCCTCCGCGTGTTCGGCCGCCCAGTTCGGGGTAAGTAACTCCCCTGCAGGGCGAAAAAGAAAAACAGGTCAGAGACAAAGGCAATTCCAGAAAAAACAAAGGAAGTACACTTTGTCTGGAAACAAACCTGGTGGGACCTCGGCAACATTGTCCTCGGAGTCCTCGGCCTCCTCGGCCAAAATGCCCTTACCCTTCCGCTTGCGCCGCTCCTCGGCAGAAGGTACTTCTACCACTACATCAAGGAGGGCCTGCGATGCAGTAAGACTTTGAGGAGGGACGTCGGTTGGAGGAACCTCGGAAGCAGCAGCCTCAGACGCCGGAACCTCGGCTGTCCCAGGCTCCTCGGCAGTCTCCTCGGGTATTTCTTCTAGAGGAACCTGAGTAGCTCTCTTTGCCCGTTTCCTCGAAGGACCCGCGCCAGTAGACTTCCGCCTTCGGGAAGCCGCCTTCTTCGTTTGATCGTCCTTCTCCACTTGGCCGGAGAAGAGGGACTTGTAATAGGCGGCAGTGTCGTCGCCCATCTCTGAAAAAGGAGAGAAACATCAGCGTAAGTCCGAGGAAAAAACAGCAAAGGAGTAGAAGATAACTCACTTTCGGCAAGCGTTTCGAAAGAAATCTCCTCCTTAAGAAGCTTGACCAACCAGGAATCTTTCCCGGCGATGGCAGGAGCTGGCATCCCGAGGTCAGTCTTGTGCTCCTTTACCACCTTTAGTTCCCGAAGGACCTCTTCGGTCATCAACTTCCAGTTGATTGGAAAAGGGTAAAGGGCACGCGGAGAGACCTCGGGATCCCAGTCAGAAACTGCCCGGATGCGGGCGTCGAAATCCGCGAACACGGGAGCCAACTCTGGGGTCAGCAGCATCCTCGGATCACCAACGTCCGCATCCAGTGTTCCCTGAGCCCATTCGGTCGGAACATACGACCAGGACTCAGCCTTCTTCATGAAGAAGAACTTCTGTTGCCACCCCCGCCAGCTATCCTTGGTAGCGAAGGTGAACATGAATTTCTTGCTCCCGGATCCCCGAGGTAGCATGAAATAGAAGCCACCCTTCGGGACCACAGAGAGCTTGTAGTACTACATAAAAATCCTGAAATGGGGTTCTATCCCGAAGACGCCACACATGCAGAGAAAGGCGTTGAAATAGCAGAACGAGTTCGGGGGAAGCTGGTTCACCGCAATGCCATGAAATTGGCAGAACTCGCACACCATCTTCGAGGGGGATATCGAAGACCGGCCTTCAGTTGGGCTCGGAAAACGGTAACCTCCTTACTATGGTTTGAAAATGCATAGTGGCTAGAACGAGGCAGCCTGATAACGGCGTAAGAGGGAAGAAAGAATTTTTGCTTCCACCTCTCTAACTTCTCAGGGGTGGTGCAACAAGGATGGGCTAAAAGAGGCTACCAGCTCTCAGGAATGGGCATTTTCGACGTAAAAATGAGTTTGAAAACGGAAGAAAACAGTTTCCAGAGAAAAACTCAGAAGAACACAGGGATCAAAACGCGCTGGAAAACAAAAACCCACCAAAAGATTTGCCAAAATCTGAGGACGCCATCGTGAAAGTTGGCTGGAAAAAAGACTTTGATTACGGAAGCTCCGCCACAGAAAGCAAGAAAAATGCAAGAACAGAGGCAAAGCAGAGAAAAGAGCAAAAGAGTGAGCAAAAGGAACTTATGATGAAATGGGCTATTTATAAGCCAGAGGTGGGTAACCGAAACGTCGTCATAAGTACCCTTTGGAGGCGAACCGACGCCGTAACTGCTCTCTGCACTTGAAAAGGCGCGCCCTCTGTAACCGACGCGACTCTCCTCCAATGGCAAAGCGCCACGTGTCAACTCCTGCGCAAAAATGGGGGACACGTCCTCCAAACGTCCCTTGAAAACTGGGACACGTCTTCTGACATCCCTGGAAAAGACCTGGGACGCGGCCGCTCAGGACTGACACGCTTGGCCGAACAGACCTGCAGAAACAAAAAGCAGGCTCCGCCTCGAGGACACCAAAGAAAAGGCCAAGGCCGAAGAGCCCGTGATCTTCGGGCAAAAGGCACATCCTCGGAACAGGTTATGCTTCCAAAGAGACTCCCATAGACAACCTCGGAAAGAGATGCAAAACCGAAGTCTTCACTTCGGCTTTCCAAAGGGGGGCATGTGATAGCCAAACGCTATCGCCTCTATCTGGCCGAACTCCCTGCCACAAGAATGGCCAGAAGAAGCTGGCGCTACCCGAGAAAAGGTGTGATCATGCACCTCGGGAGATAGCCGAAGAGCTCCGAGCCCGGCACGCCAGGACATTACTCGCCCCCCCCAGGGTTGTGAACAGATCGCCTTCGGAAAAGAGGCACCAGACATAGCGAGCCGAACACGATATCCCCGAAGGCGGAACTCCCTGAAGCTGGGAACCCCCGAACTGAGGGCTTGTTTCCCGAAGAGGCTCCGTCCGTACCAAAGGACGACCTCACCCAGGGACCTCGGGAGTACGGCAGGAGATTTATGGAAGCATTTAAGGAAGCCTCTGACACATCCAATCACAGACGCCACAATCCGCCTCAAAAGGCGCTCTGCCACGCTGACGCCATCAAAATCACATCATGGCCCGTCTCAGCACATGGCTCAAGGTAACCTACTATCTGTCTCCTATGCCCAGAAAGTGAGGAACGTCCGACCGAACACGTGTCGCGATCTGAATGGGCTAGGCACTCCTATAAATACCAGGAGTTAATACCAGACAGGAGGTTGGTTGGCTGGCAAAATACGACTCCCGTTACCAGGCAAAACTCCTCAGCCCTTTGTGCTATTTTCTCTATCTTTCTCTCAGCCACCACTGACTTGGGCGTCGGAGGCTCCCCCCCGGAAAAACATTTCGGGGGCCTCCTAACCTTTTGTTTCTGAGCTTTCAGGCACTCTCCTTTGGGCTGTCCAGTCCACCAGGCGTTCTTCCTCCTAGAAGTCCCTCCACCAGTGACTATGACTATAAACGATGAGGCCCCTGGCCATCACATATAATAGCACCCTCGTGCTGTGTGAGCTCGCAGCAAGAGTCCTAGTATTTTCTTGCAGGTACATTGAAGATCCTTTACTGAGGATTATCGAATTCTCACTCCCTGGTTTTGTTATGCAGAGCCTAAAGTTGCTAGACCAGGTAATCGTTGAGGATTATCTCGGTAGTACTGTTTTGTATGTACAGGTATGGCAGTTGAGAATCCTTGTGATTCTAGTCTACATAAGTACTTAGGTGGCTTGTTGGTCAGGTAACAGTACTAACTAGTATCTTCCTTTGGCTGCAGAGCCTAGTAGCACTTGGCAAAGGACTTTTGAGACTCGCCACTGGGACGTGTTTCCAAGGTGGGAGTTAGGGTAAAGAGATCTCAGTAAAGTCTTGTATTTATACAGTACTTTAGTTTGCCTCCATAGTTTATGTTATGAGGAGTCCTTGACTCTAGGGTTGCTCTTGGGTGAGGGCATTAGTCTACTTTATGTATGAATTTTCTCACGAGTTGTTATGTGTAGTAAACTCATACAAATGTTGATTTTTGAGTGCTTTGGCTATTTGTATTTATTTTGAGTAGGAAAATTACTCAGCCGGCTTAATGTTTTATGGTTTAATAAACCAAGTTAAAGCATAAGAGCATGCATATTGCATATTCTAGGTTAATCAACTAGTAGCATGGGATTTAATCCACACACATACACAACTAGCCAATTGCAATCCACCGTGAGACCAACTCTCACAGGGCTTCCTAGGCAGGGGCGCGGGCGGTCGTGTCAATCAATGTCTGGAACTAAATGACCATGAAGTGGCTAATGAACTTAGGCAGATACCTATAGTTCAGGAATTCCCAGGGGTCTTTCCTACAGACCTACCTAGATTACCACCCTTGAGGGAGGTGGAGTTTGAAATTAAGCTGGTACCAAGAGCAGCACCAGTATTCACTGCTCCATATAGGATGGCTTTACCTGAGATGGTACAACTCAGGAAACAGCTAGATGAGCTACTTGAGAAAGGGTTCATTAGACCTAGTGTGTCTCCTTGGAAAGCACCTGTGTTATTTGTGAAGAAAAAGGATGGAACCCTTAGACTATGTATTGACTACAGAAAACTAAATGCATTAACCACAAAGAACAAATATCCTCTCCCAAGAATAGAAGATTTGTTTGATCAGCTGAAGGGAGCCAAAGTGTTCTCCAAAATATATTTGTGATCTGGATATTTCCAGCTAAGTGTAAGGGAGGAGGACATACCTAAGACTGCTTTCAAGACTAGGTATGGACACTTTGAATATACAGTAATGCCATTTGGGCTTACTAATGCTCCTGCATTCTTTATGGACCTAATGCAAAGGGTGTTCAGAGCACACCTAGACCACTTTGTGGTGGTGTTTATTGATGATATCTTGGTATATTCCAAGGATGAGGCCACCCATAAAGAACACCTAAAAATAGTGCTTGGCTTGCTCCAAGAACATAAGCTTTATGGAAAGCTAAGTAAATGCAAATTCTGGACTCAAGAAATGATCAAGGGTTGGCTGTGGATCCTAAAAAGGTATTGTCAATTCTGGATTTGAAGCAGCCGCAGAATGTGAGGGAAGTCAGGGGCTTCCTGGGGTTGGCTGCCTTTTATAGAAGATTTGTACCAAAATTCTCTGTTTTAGCAGCCCCCATGACTCAATTAACCAGAAAGAACCAGAAGTTTACCTAGGAAACAAAATGTGAAGAAAGGTTTCAAGAGCTAAAGAGGAGACTGACTACAGCTCCTATAGTAGTCCTGCCAGACCCTGAAAAGGAATATGAAGTGTATACTGATGCATCTCATGTAGGACTAGGATGTGTCCTGATGCAGGAAAAGTAGGCCATTGCTTTTGGGTCCAGACATTTAAGACCACATGAGAAAAAGTATCCAGTGCATGACCTGGAATTGGCAGCAGTGGTCTTTGCTCTTAAGCAATGGAGACACTATCTTCTTGGTAACAGATTCCAATTTTTTACATACCACAAAAGTGTCAAACACCTTTTTACTCAGAAGGATTTGAATATGAGGCAAAGAAGGTGGTTGGAGTATTTGAAGGACTTTGACTGCGTAATTGAATACACAGCTGGAAAAGCTAATGTAGTGGCAGATGCTTTGAGTAGAAGCTACACAGGAGTGCTCAAAGGTGGTGAAATTGAGTATAAGGCCGAGAGCCTGAGCCTTACTTGCTTGGCAATTCAATGGCTAGCTAAGGAAAGTGAGCAATTGAATGTGCTTACCATTACACCAGAATGGAAGGAGCTTACCAAACAAGCTCAAGCTGGTGATGAGAATATGGAACTGATATCTAGACAGAAAAAGGGAGAACTGTACCAAGGTTTTTCCTTTAAACAAGGGGTGCTACACTTCCAGAACATGTTGTATGTGCCTGAAAAGGATAACCTGAGGATTCAAATTCTGAAGGAAGCTTACTCTAGTAAGTTGAACATGCATCTAGGGGCCACAAAGATGTATCACACCCTTAGAGTATATTTTTGGTGGCCATATATGAAGAAGGACATTAGTACATATGTGGCTAGTAGTGAAGTGTGCCAACAAGTAAAGGTGGAACACCAGAAACCAGGAGGGAAGCTGTAAAGCTTGCCCATACCTGAGAGGAAATGGGGATCCATATCAATGGATTTTGCGGTAGGAATGCCACTAACGAGAAGGAAGCATGATGCCATATGGGTCATTGTGGATAGATTGACCAAAGCAGCTCACTTCCTTCCCATGAATCTTACTGATTCTTTGGATAAGCTGGCACAACTCTATATAAGAGAAATAGTAAGATTGTATGGAATACCTGATGACATAGTGTCAGATAGGGATCCTAGGTTTGTTTTTAGGTTCTGGAAATCCCTACATCAGGCATTGGGCACTAAGCTCAAGTTTAGTTCTGCTTACCATCCACAGACTGATGGACAGACAGAAAGAACCATACAGACTCTGGAAGACATGTTGAGATGTTGTGTGATTGACTTCCAGGGTGAGTGGGATGTACATCTTCCACTAATAGAGTTTTCCTCTAATAATGGCTATCATTCAGTGATAGGAATGGCTCCTTATGAGGCCTTGTATGGCAGAAGATGTATTACTGCTCATTGCTGGCATCAGCCAAAGGATAAATTGGAGTTGGGGCCAGACATTATTAAGGAAACTACAGAGAAGATAAAACTGATCCAAGCTTGGATCAAAATTACAAATGATAGGCAACAAGCCTATGCTAACCTGAAAAGGAGAAGAGACCTAGAATTCCAGGAAGGAGATTGGGTGTGGCTTAAGGTTTCTCCTATGAAAGGAGTAATCAGATTTGGAAAGAAAGGAAAACTAGCACCCAGATATGTTGGGCCATATCAAATACTGGCCAAAGTTGGAAATGTGGCTTATCAGCTGGATTTGCCACCAGAACTGGGTAACATACATAATGTATTTCATGTGAGCTTACTCAAGAAATATGTTCCAAGTTCTAAAAAAATAGAGATACCTGCTAGTGTAGCTGTGGCACCAAACCTTTCATATGAGGAAGTGCCAATTCAGTTCCTGGCAAGAGATACTAGCAAATTGAGGAGCAGGTGGATCTCTAAGATTAAAGTTCAATGGAGCAATCACACTCCTGAAGAGGCAACCTGGGAAGTAGAACAGGAAATTGCCACTAAGTACCCTCAGCTATATTGTAAATTGGTGAAGAATTTGGAGGACCAAATTCTCTAAGGAGGGAGGAATTGTTAGGACCATCACTTAGTACTTAGCTTAAGCCAAGAATTTATAAAAACACCAATTTAAACCATGAGGGACTTGATTGAAAATGGGGATAAAAGTGTAAGTGTAAACCTAAGAAAGTCTGGATTCTAAGTGTGCATGGAAAATTAGACCATGATGTTTTTGGCATGAAATAAAGTTGGAGGACTACAATGTACACTTAAACTGGTGATGTAAATGAAACATTGAGGCATTTAAGGGTTAATGGCGCCATGCAAAAAAAGTACAAGGAGAAAGGAGGAATTAGACCAATTCTTTTGATTTTGAATGGCCGGTTATTATGATGTCTTCCACAAAAATTTTTTACCATCATTATATGATTAATTAAACTTGGTAAAATGCTGAAATTGTGCATGGGCTAATAACCATTTTTAGCCATTTTAATTAAAGCTTGGCAATATAAGCCATGAATCAAGATTTGGGCCGAAATGATCATGTATTCTAGTGACTAAACTGTAACTATGAAGACTTGAGGGGTGAAACGTACCATGCAAATTAACATGGGATTAATTAGAGAATTATGCCATTTTGTTGGACATGTGTCCATGACCGGCTGCCATGTTCCCCATTAAACAAATAAACCAAGTGTTTACGGCTTGCTTGCATTTTAGTTTTGTTGGCCGAAAGTTAAAAAGTTCCAAAAGGGCTTTAGCATTCTTGAAGCTTTCATGAAGAATGGCTGCCATTTTAATGCCAATTAAGGTGGAAATGGATGCTTGATCACAAAACCAAGCTTGGAATCCTTGATTTCGGAGGTAGGCAACCTTGATCTTCAAGTTTAGAGCTTGGAATTTGGAGAACAAGGCTTAGCCGAGAGCTTTCAAGCTCAATTTAGAGGTATAGCTTCATAAACTCACTTGTATTCTTGGTAAATTTCCATGATCAAGTGATTATGATAGCTAATTGAAGGCTTTGTTGTGTTAGGCAACATGATTGAATCTCGGCGTTAGTTACTCAAGCAACCGAGAGCTCAAGCTTTTGAATTTGAGGTAGGGTTTTCACATTTACTTGTATTCTTGGTATTTTTCCATGATCAAGTAATAATGGCAGCTAAGTGATGGTTATATAATGCTATATGATCTTAGCTTACTAGATGGGCATATTGAGGAGATTTGGTTATGTGTTAATTGGCTAGCTAGTCAAGGTTTAATGGCAAGCACGTAAAGTTCTTAGTAAGTTAGGCAAACTTACTCATGAACTTGGAGCTCTAAGGGATTGAAGAGGATTGGAAGGTTAAAAGTGCAAAAGTTCATTGTGTGCTTGCCAGTGGAATTCAACCTAGTGAATATGGCTGAATGTATCTTGTGGTGTGTGTGTGTTTTGTGTGCTTGGTTGTTTCTTTGTGCATGCTAACCCATATATTGATGGTTTATGATGATTATATGTATCAGCCTTTTTGTGTTTTCCTTGTTTTCATGTCTTTCTTGCAGGACAAGTAAGCTTGTGGAGGTTAAGTCATGGACTTAACTAAATAGACCTTACATGGTCATTTGTGAACCCCTACTGAGTAATTGTTACTCACTGGCCATACATTTTTGTTTCAGGAAAAGATATACAGCTTGAGTAGTTTGCTTGAGTTGCTAGTTTGTGTGCTAGTTAGTACACTTATTGCTCAAGGTATGTGCCAACTGAATCTTGGCTTGATTACTTGCATTATAAGTCTTATGGTTTAAGGCCGAAACTTATATTCTAAGTTTTACAGGCTTGTGTAGTTGTGGGATCAGTCTAGGTGTAGGATGGATGTGTGGACTATGGCTCTGATTGTAGTGTTCACTTTCATGACCATGAACATGGTTATTGGGTTGGTGCTTCAGTGTGTGCTGCTGTATTGCACACTTAGGTATCTCCTGGGGGAGTAGGGGTGCAGGGCTTGTAAAACTTAACCTTGGCTATTTTGGACTTGTAGTGTTCTTGGTATGTTTCCAAGCTAGTGATGCTTGTACTTAGGCTATTTTGTGTGTATATGCAGCGTTGTTAGTACATGGTTTTGTATGTACATATGTTGGATGCTTATGTGCCAAGTTATGTTAAGTTTATGAGCATATGGATATCTTTTATGGAGATACGTTTTGAGATACTGTGTTTAGCTGAATATACATGTGCATGGAGACCTTGATTTTCAAGCTACAAAGATGTGGGCTTCTTGGTTGTCATTCATGAAAGTAGCACACTTGATGAGCACACATCCTAGACACTTAACAGATTAAGTTTATGCCTTGCTTGTATTACAAGTTATTAATTTACAGCCTTGCCTTGTGTTGCAAGTTAATGGTTGGCCCTACTTAAGCTGTTGGTTATTGTTCTTATTTGCTCATAAGCCTCCTGGGACACCTCCCAGCTCTCAGCTTAAGAAAATAAGACTTAAAACTACCTAACAAACAGTAGCTAAATTAATAGGTAGTTAATAACTCTTGGGTAATTTGGTGAGTGGCACTGAGAGTGCACAGGTTGGGGCTTGTGTGGGGTGTGACACCAAAAGCCTCATGGGCCACTTCCCAGGCCCATTACCTTAAGAAAATAAGACTTAAGGTTAAGTAACATTGGATGGCCGAATTGTTTGTTGCTAATAACACTTCAAAAAAACACTAATTATTGGCTCTAAATATAGAATTGAGTGAGTGTTAGTTAAAATGAAGGGGCCAGGGCCTGTGTGAGGCGTGACACTTGATCACCCCTAGCTCCTGAAGGACCTCTTTGATCATGAGGTTCCGTCTAATAGGAAAAGGGTACAAAGAACTTAGAGGGACCTCGGGATCCCAGTCCACGACAGCCCAAATGTGATTGTCAAACTCCTCAAACTGGGCTTCTAACTCTAAGGTTACCAGTTTTCGGGGATCGACTACGTCTATATCCAAGGTCCCCCAAGCCGATTGGGCTGGCACATGCTTCTACTTCTCATTGACCTTTAGGAAGAAGAACTTCTTCTTCCACCCTCGCTAGCTATCCTTCAACCTGAAGGTGAATGTGTACTTTATGCTCCCAGATCCCCGAAGAAGCAAGAAGTAGAACCCACCCTTCGGGACAAGGCGGAGTTTGTAGTATTGCATGAAGAAGATGAAGTGAGGTTCTATCTAGAAGACCCCACACATGCAGAGGAAGGCGTTGAAGTAAGAATAGAAGTTTGGAGGAAGTTGATTCACAGCTATGCCATGGAATTGGCAGAACTCGCAAACCATCTTCGACAGAGGATACCGAAGTCCGGCCTTCAGCTGGGCCCGAAAGATGGTAACCTCGTCCGAATGATTCATGTAACAGTGTAAGAGGGTAGAGAGAATTTAGTTGTCCACTTCTCTAACTTCTCCGGAGTAGCACAACTTGGATGAGAGTTAAGGGGAAGCAAACTCTCGGGGATAGGTTGAACAGACATAAGCGGGACGGGAGTAGACATGTCTGGGAAAAAGAAGTCTAACCTCGGGAAGGTGAAAAAGAATGGGGGAGATAAAAAAAAATACCGAAGAACGACTTCGGAAAGAAGAACCGCCTAGCTCGAAATAAGGAAAAGACTTCACAAGACACCATAGGTAATGCCGAAAATCGCTCCGCCATTAGCGCCACCACTAGAAAAGAAAAAGGAGGAGGGAAATTCAGAGCAAAAGACAGCAAAAGAACAAAAGTGTGAAAAAACTGATAGAGGAAGGGTTTATATAGGCCAAAGGAGGCAGGTGAAGCGTCGCCATAATGAACCCTC
The DNA here is from genome assembly GCA_005392925.1 of Aquilaria sinensis. Lineage (NCBI taxonomy): Eukaryota > Viridiplantae > Streptophyta > Magnoliopsida > Malvales > Thymelaeaceae > Aquilaria > Aquilaria sinensis. The sequence continues at coordinate 55,989 of SMDT01001573.1, read as the reverse complement.
GAAGGCGAAGAGGCGCAACTAATGTAACAGACATGACTGTTCGTTAGTCACCAGGTGACACGCGTCACCCGATGCTGGAAATGAGGGCACACCTCCTAACAGTTGCTAGACCTACACAAGCCTTTCCTAAGGAAACATGTCTATCTGTCCAGAAGATGTGACAATTCACTGGCAGGCAATAAAAAAAAACCCAAGAGACTAGTATACACTTCGGATGAAAAAGTAACCTCAGGAACACCAAAAGCTCTTACTACTACCTCGGTTAAAAGAGGTGTTCTCAGCCGAAGAGGAACCTTTGCCGAAGAAGGTAACCTCGGTCCAAAAGTTTGCTAATACTTGCTAAGACATTGATCATCTACCATAGTCCCATGAGACACTTGCAAAAGCTTGAATACCGAAGATACAACTTTGACTTTCCAAGGGGCGATGTGATAGCGAAAGGGCTATTACCGTTAGAATTCCCAGGTTGTCTGGTGAGCACCACCCTCGGGAAAGACTAGCACCACCCTTGGAAAGGGGGCCCACACTATCTTTGATCCCGTAACCTCGGTGACCCACCACAGCCCTCAGGGAGTAGTGGGACCGACCTCAAAAAGGTTGCGCACTACCACCCTCGGAAGGGAAGACCCAACAAGTTCAGAAAAGAATATCGCCATCCTCGGTAAGAAATAGTGACTGCTAAAGGTACCCCACTCTGCCAAAGGGGTTCCCCCAGCGGCCCCCTTTCGTAATATTGGACTGAAGGGGACCTCCTATCCCAAAAAGCCTTATACACCGAAGGGGTATCATTTCACTGAAGGGGTCATCTCACAAAGACACAACAAAAATGGTTAAGGAGCCTCTGACATAGGAACCTCGCACACGCCCCTAACACGAAGACCTTCCACACGGCCCTAACCTCTAGCCAGAATAAGCTAGGGCTTGCAGGAGATAACCGTCTATGGAGGTACGAATTGCATCCGACCGAGCACGTGTCATGATCTAAGTGGGTTGTGTCAAATGGCCTCATTCCTACTCCCTCCTATAAATACCTGGTAGTAACCTTGGTAAGAAAGACACAAAACTCTTTACTCTTTGCTCTCCACTTTCTGCTCCTTATTTCCCAAATACTGACTTGGGCGTCGGAGGCTCTTCCCTTAGAAACACACTCTGGGGAGTCTCTAACCCTTACTTTTCTGAGTCTTGCAACTACGTTCATATCAGAAGTCTCTTATTCAGACACCTTCATACCGGAAGTCCCTACTTCAGGCCATTATGTTACACAACGAGGATGCCAATGGGCATCACTAGCTAGGTAAATTAGCTCAAAAAGTGTGTGTATGTATAAGTACAAGTCTTCACGAATGTGCAAGTTCATATGTTTATGTTGTTTGCAGGAATTATAAGTTGATTGCGAGACTAGTCTTGAGTTATGGATGTGTGCTCTTGGGCTATTGTGTTGTGGTTTGCTCTGTTAATCATGAGCTTAGTGCTTGGTTGTGTTTTGCAAACCATTATCTTATACTGTATGGTTAAGGTAGCTTTCAGTTATGTTTAAGTGAATGGTTTTGTGAACTTCTCCTCTCAGATTGTATAATGTTTTGGAATGTTCTTGGTATTGCTACCAAGTGTGTATATATAGGTGTGAATGAACTGGGCCTTAAAGTATGATCTAAGGAGGAAGTGTTGATTAGGTTTTGTGTTAGCCTTGGTATGATATGAAGTACTTGATGAACATGAGATCTTATGTAAGTGATGTATGTATGTGTTTCGGATGTGAGTTGATCTTTGATTTATAAACATCTTTTAATTGTGCCTAAACATGTGCATGTAAAGTATGTATTTTCAAAATTACCTGGATTAGGCTTCTTGGTTTTCATGCATTATGAATGCACACTTGAAGAGCACACAAGTTTAACAATTGATTGTTGAGTTTCGGTCTTGCCTTGTGAAGCTAGTAACTGACAGGGCTGGACTGTTAGAATCTTGGGGCACTCCCCAGGGTCCTGGCTTTTTGATCTGTATGTGTATACCCTGGTAGTGACCTTGGCTGAGCGCTAGACATACTTTGGAGCCCTTGCTCGTGCACATAGGATGATTGAGTTTTAGTGTTCTAAGAGGGCACATTAGGCTAGCGATAGGTGTACGTGGGCTAAGGCTTGTGTGGGGTGTGACAATTCCTCAAGCTTCCCATGCATCCTCTTATAGCTGAAGATGCTGATGATGATGATGATGATGATGATTTCAAGAATGCTGGAGCCGAGGAGCATAAAGATGGTCAAAATAATGCATAGGGCCCCTATACTCTGCTTTTTTTTTGCACTTCTTCCATTGTACTTTGTCATTTTGAATGGAATAACCTAATTCTTTGAAATTTTGGGTAAGTCCACAAGGAGTATGATACTTGAAGCTATCTTAGTTGCCTTTGGCAAACCAATTACTTAGGCTAGCCTCGTTTGCTCACAAAGCCTTCTCATTATTTCAAAGAAATGACCAATTCTCTTTAATTGTTCATTTAACTTAATCACCAATTTTGGTTACCAACTTTGGTACTACAAAGCTCGCCACATTTGGTTGTAAACTATCCTTGGCAGAGATATTATCAAGGATTTGGAACCTTAACCTTTTTTTCAAAAGTTATATTCTATCACCTTTGGAAAGTTATGAGCAGTGAGTATTTTTCTAAATGTTTTCAAATGGAATTCAAGCAATGTTTTTAAGAAACTTGTTAAGACAAAACACTTGGGTAATCTCGGGGATTACCACATTTGGTAGATCTCCTTTGGGAGGCCTTCCCATAACAAGACTATTTCCTTGGAAATATTTAAGTTCATAGAACTAAGTGTAAATTTTTTTCAAAGAGTCTAAATGCCATGTGTTCTTCAACTCTTCTCCTCCTATATTTCCAAGTTTATAGACTCTTGGATGAACTCCTTCCAAGACCAAATAACATCCTTCCTAATTTCCCTGAACTACACCATCAGAGGGTGTTCAGGATTCTAGTTCAACCTTTCCGAGAAGAAGGTCTCCTTTCTTGATGCCTTTAGGGCTGACATGCAAGTTCATTGCGATGGCTACCCTTTACTGGAAAGCTTTTCTTCTAAGCTCGGCCATTTCCCTCTATTTGTCAATCATATCAAGTTTGATTCTTAAACCGAGGTTGTTCCCTTCCTCATTGAACACATATACTTTGATGGATTGTTGTACAACTTCAATAGGGATAAGAGCGTCAGAACTGAATACAAGTAAAAAAGGTCTTTCACTAGTAGCTCTTCAAGGAGTTGTTTGGTAACTCCATAATACACTTGGGAGTTCTCTAGGCCATTTTCCTTTTGGCCTCCCTGAACCTCTTCATTAGTCCATTTTTTATTGTTCTGTTGGATACTTCAACTTGTCTGTTACTCTATGGGTGGGCTACTGGAGTGAAGCGTAATTTTACCCTAAGGTTGGTGAAAAATTCCTAGAACCCTTTGTCAGTGAACTGGGAACCATTATATGCTACTATCACCCTCGGGCAGTGAAACCTACATATGATGTTTTTCCAGACAAACTTCTGGATGTCTTTTTCCCAAATTGTTGTCAGGGGTTCTACCTTAATCTACTTTTTGAAACAATCTATTGCAACTACACAGAACTTCATTCCTTCAAAGGCCATTGGGAGAGGACCAATGAGGTCAATACCCCAAACTACCAAGGGGCAAGGATAATTTGCTGAAGTGATGGCTTCCAAAGGTGCCCTTTGGATGGGTGTGTGCTGTTGACACTTATCACATAGCTTGATGAATTGCCATGCATCCTTCCTTAGAGCGGGCCAAAAATATCCCTACTAAAGTAGTACTCTAGTAAGGGCGTTGATCCCGATGTGAGACCCACAAATTCTTTCATGAACTTCTTTTAGAACTGCTTTGGCATCCTCTTCACTAATACATCTTTTCAGGGGATTATGCACCCTTGTTGGTACAATTCTTCCCCAACCATGAAGCACCTTCCTCAATGCCTCCATACCTTCATAGCTTCCTTAGGGACCTCGGGTAAGTACAAACTAATCGGATATTCCTTTATGGAGTCTTTCCACCCATTATTTGGTGTAGTCAGTGCCATTATGGCTATGCTATTATCAACTATTGGATAGTCCAGTTATGGTGCTAAAATTGTGCATTTAAAACTCCTAAGATTGGTAAAGAAACCAAAGTCTTGTAACAAGAAAACTGACATAAAGCTTGGTTAAGCTTGTTAAGTGTGTTTAGTGCTTTTGGACCTAGGGGACAGGCAGCCGTTTGCAGCCTCTTTTAGCCCTGGACCCGGACAGGTTGTGTCAGGACTGGGGCGGCTGCGGTGCGTCAGTTCGCCTTTCTGATGTGATGTGTAGGGCTTGTGGGTGACATGTCAGAGGCTCCTTAAATGCTCATACCGTACTCCCGAGGTCCCCTGGGCGAGGTCGCCCTTCGGTGCGTGCACCCTCTCCGGATTCTATCCGTCCTTCGGTGCGAGCACCTCCTTCGGGATCTATCCCATAGTTCTGGGAGTTCCCTTGATGGACACCTTCTTCGGGACTCACACCCATAGTTCGGGGATTCCCTTGTTCAGGTGCTTCTTGTTCGGGGAAGATCCTCTTCGGGGCAGTCAGTTTGGCCCCTTGATGGAAATTTTGTTGTCCTCGGAATTCCTGACGAGGTAACCAAAGTCTCGAGCTCATAGTGTTTGACTTCGCACCTTCCGAGGTCAGTGAAAAAATCCTCTCTTGGGTGACGTCAGACTCCTCGGCCAATATTCTAGCAGGGAGTTACTACCGAGGAGGCAATAGCCTTTGGCTATCACAGGCCCCCCTCCGAAAAGCCGAAGTGAGAAACTTCGGTCATCGGTTTTCGGGTCCTATGGCTATGATATCTGCGCCAAAGATGCCTTCTTCTGCTTGTAGCGATGGGCAGCATTTTTGCGTCCTCGAGGCGCGAGAAGATAGGCTGTCCTTGTGCCGAAGATACACCCTCTGCCCGAAGTCACAGGCTGTCTCTTGGTATCCTCGTGTCGAGGGAAGATAGGATAACCTTGTACCGAAGATAGACCATCTGCCCGAAGTCACAGGCTGTCTTTTGGTGTCTTCGAGGTAACCTACTTTTTTGCCTTTATAGGTCTGCTCATGCGTCGCGTCCTGCGTCTAGCGGAGTCAGTCTAGGGCGGCGCCTCTAAACCAAATGATGTCAGAGGGCGTGCTCGACGTGATGGGCGACACGTGGCACGTTCGCTGCGCGATGACCGACACGCGGCACGTTTGCTGCGCGATGGCTGACACGTGGCGCACTATTACTGGGTGAGAATGCACTGAGTACGGCAGGCGCGACTTTTCAGGCTCACTTAGCAGTTATGGCGACGCTTCGCCTTCCGAGGGGTACTAATGACGACGGTTCACCTGGCCTTCTCGGCCTATATATACCAGTCCTGTCATAACCCTCTTTTTGCTTCTGCTTTTGCTTTCTTCTGCCTTCTAATTCTCTCCCGATTTTCCGCGGCGGTTCTCCTTTTTCAGGCATTTTTCCGACCACTTTTCACGACGGCTTCCAGAAATCCAGATTTCCGGCAAGACCCTTGGTGGGTTTTAGTCCTTTTGCTTTTTTCAAAGCTTTTTCTTCGTTTTCGTTGTTTTTCCCGAACTCGTTTTCATCATGTTTGTTCCCGAGAGTTGGCAACCTCTTCTTTCTCACCCCTGCTGCACTACTCCGGCAAAACTAGCGAAGTGGAAGAAAAAGTTTTTCTTACCCTCTTACTCTGTGACGAGGTTGCCCCGTCCTGACCAATTTCCTTTCTCCAACCGAAGTGATGAAATCACCGTTTTCCGAGCCCAACTGAAGGCCGGACTTCGGTATCCCCCCCCGGAGATGGTTAGCGCGTTCTGCGACTTCCATGGCATTGCCGTTAACCAGCTCCCACCGAACTCGTACTGTTATTTTAACGCCTTCCTCTGTATGTGCGGCGTTTTCAAAATAAAACCTCACTTTGTAGTTTTTCTTCAGTACTACAAGCTCTTCGTGGTCCCGAAGGGTGGCTTCTACTTTATGCTACCTCGGGGATCCGGGAGCAAAAAGTATACGTTCACCTTTGCCACCAAAGACAGCTGGCGAGGGTGGCAACAAAAATTCTTTTTCCTGAAGAAGTCGGAGACTTGGTCGCACTTCCCGACCAAGTGGGCTCAGGGGAGGCTCAAGATGGATGTTGTTGACCCGAAGATACTGCTAGACGCCGATGTAGCACCTATCTTTGAGGACTTCGACAGGCGCATCCGGGCCGTCTCTGACTGGGCTGCCGAGGTCCCTCCTCGTGCCCTTTACCCCTTTCCGATCAACTGGAGGCTCATGACCGAAGAGGTCCTTCGGGAACTCAAGGTGGTAAAGGAGCATGAGACAGACCTCAACATGCCGAAACCGGCTTCTTCGGGGAAGGACTCCTGGCTCGTGAAACTCCTTCGGGGGAAAGAGACTTATGAGTCTTTTTACGAGAGTAAGTTACTTTCTCATTTTTTCCTTCATAACTTCATCTTGGACTTACACTGATCTTCTTTTTCTTTTTTCAGAGATGGGCGACGACGCGGCTGCCTTCTACAAGGCTCTTTTTACCGGGCAGGCCGAGAGGGGCGAACAGACAAAGAAGGCCGCCTCTCGGAGGCGGAAGCAGACTTCGGGCGGCCCTCCTTCCAAACGGGCAAAGAAAGCTGCTCCTTCCTCTCTTCCGCAAATTCCGGAGGAGGTAGGCGAGGAGCCCGAAGACCCTGCTGCCCCTTTGCCCGAGGTTCCTTCTGCCGACGTCCCTTCTTCCGACGTCCTTCCTCAAAGCCCCACGCCTTCGCATGCTCTTCTGGAGGGCGATGGGGAGGAGACCCCTTCTGCCGAGGAGCGGCGTCAAATAAAAGGCAAGGGGATCTCTACTGAGGCGACGTCGATTCTTGACGACGACGTTACCGAGGTGCCAGCAGGTTTGCACTTTTGTCGAACCAACCTTTTGTTTTTTGCAAATCCTTAAGACTTTTCTGGCCTTAACTAATTTTTCTGCCTTGTTGTGCAGCGGAGGTGGCCGCTCCTGACTGGGTTGCCGAACACGCCCGCAAGAGGGCCCTTCGGGATGCCAAAGTCCCAGCAGGGAAAGTTCCGAAGGAGCCGTTCTGGACGTTCACGGAGGACATGGATATGTACTCCGAGGACTGTCCTGAGATGGCCAGGCAGATGTGCAAAGGGGTGCTTACCGAGGCCTCTTACAAGGCCCTTGCGGCGGCTTACCCAGGTGACAACTCTTTGGCCGCCAAACTCACTGAACATGCCGCCCAGGTACGCTTCACTGTTTTCTCAGTGCCAATTTCACCTTTGCTTTTTACTTAGCATCATTTTCCCTTTGTTTGCTTTTTTTGCAGTTGATGGGGTATGCTGGGTTCCTCCGAGTTCGGGTGGCTCGGGAATCAGAAAGGAGGGCGTCACTCTGGGACGCTTACACCAAGACGAAGGCCCAGTGTTCGGCGCTGGAAGCCGAAAATGCTCAGCTGAAGCAGTCTGCGGAGAAGGAGGTTGCTGAACTTCGGGAGGGGCTCAAAAGAGAGAAAGAGGAACTTCAAAAAGACACCTCCCAGAAACTTTCTGACATCGGTTCTCGAGTGGCGGAGCTGACCTCGACCGTTGAAGCGATTCAAAAGGATAAGTCAGAAAGTGACGTAATCCTTGCGAAGACGCTCGAGGAAAAGGCGCAGCTCGAAGCTGAGGTCGCATCTCTGAAGAAGCCTTCAGAAGAGAAGAAGAAGATGAAGGGATTGAGGAGAAAGCTCAAGGATCTGGCGAAGGATTACGCGGATCTGGAGAAGGACTACGCGGATTTGGCGGTCAAGAAGCGCGAGTCCGATGATATGACGAAGTTGGGCTTTCAAGACGGCTTCTGCCTTGTCCGGCACCAAATTCTGCAGAAGTTCCCAGATTTTGACCTCTCCTTCCTGGAAGGCATGAACATCCCCAAGGAGCCTCGGTGGACTTGGTCCAAGATCGAGCACTTGAAACTGCCTCCTTGTCTCCCGGCGTCGAAGGCTACTGACAAAAGCACAGAGGCTGGCAGTTCTCAAGACGCCGAGGTTCCTTAGTTTGTACTAGGGCCCTTTGTCTTCATTTTCTTCTTCTTTTTTGTAGTCTTTCAGCAACTTTCTTCTCTGTAAGCACTCTTTGGCTTAATAGATACAACTTTGGCTAAGTATTTTTTGCCAGATTCTTTTGTTTCCCTCTGTCCCGAACATAATTCGCTCGAGAGACTTCGGAAAACCATACTTTTGCTTTCCTTTGTCCCGAACATATTCGCTCAAGAGACTTCGGAAAACCATACTCTTGCTTTCCTTTGTCCCGAACATATTCGCTCAAGAGACTTCGGAAAACCATACTCTTGCTTTCCTTTGTCCCGAACATATTCGCTCAAGAGACTTCGGAAAACCATACTCTTGCTTTCCTTTGTCCCGAACATATTCGCTCAAGAGACTTTGGAAAAACTTACTTTTACTTTCCTCGGCGATTGCTTTCGTGAGACTGTTGTTTTGTACTTCTTCAGAACTTTTTACTTAGACAAATTTTTCCAACTTGTGGAATACAACTTTCCCACCGAACTTTTTAGGCATAGAATTTTTTCAAGGCCTCTGAGTGCCAAGTATTTTTTAATTCTATGCCTTCGGCATCACCGAGCTTATAAACTCCTTTTCGTACTTCGGCAAGTACCAGGTAGGGTCCTTCCCAATTTGCGCGAAGTACCCCGTGGGACGGCTTTCGGGGTCCAAATTCAGTTTTTCGGAGAACGAGGTCTCCCTTCTTTATTCCCTTTGGCCTGGCGCGTAGGTTAATGGCTGCTGCCACTCTTTGCTGGAAAGCTTTTCTTCTCAGCTCGGCTACTTCTCTGTGTTCGCCGACGAGGTCGAGCTTGGTTCTCAGGCCGAGGTCATTTCCTTTTTCATCGAACACTTGGACTCGTATTGACGGTTGTACTACCTCGACGGGGATGATGGCCTCTGTACCGAAGACGAGTGAAAAGGGCGTTTCCCCTGTGGCTCTTCGGGGTGTCGTTCGGTAACTCCATAACACGCTTTGGAGTTCTCCTGGCCATTTCCCTTTTGCTTCCCTCAGTCTCTTTTTCAGACCATCTTTTATGGTCCTGTTGGATACTTCTACCTGCCCATTACTTTGGGGGTGAGCTACTGGGGCGAAGTGCATTTTTGTCCCGAGGTCGCTAATGAACTCTTGGAATCCTTTGTCTACGAACTGGGATCCATTGTCCGCTACGAGTACCCTCGGTATGCCAAATCTGCATACGATGTTTTTCCATACGAACTTCTGCACTTCTTTTGCCGAGATAGTTGTCAGAGGTTCTGCCTCGACCCACTTAGAGAAATAGTCTACTGCTACTACGCAGAACTTTACGCCTCCAGGCGCCGTTGGGAGTGGCCCAATGAGATCTATGCCCCAAATTTCGAAGGGCCAAGGACAATCTGCCGAAGTCACGAACTCTGAGGGTGTTCTTTGGATGTTCGCATGTCTCTGGCAACTACCACATTTCTGGACGAACTGCTTGGCGTCCTTTCTCAGGGTAGGCCAGAAGTATCCTTGGCGAAGTATCACTGCTGCCAGGGCGTCGGTTCCGATGTGCGAACCACAGGCACCTTCGTGAACTTCTTCGAGGATCATTTCAGTATCCTCTTCACTAACACACCTCTGTAGTGGATTTGCATATCCTTGCCGATATAGTTCTTCCCCAATTAAGAAGAAACGTCCGGAGCGCCTTCGCACTTTTGCGGCTTCGCTGGGGTCTTCGGGGAGTGTGTTAGTTGCGAGATACGTTTTGATTGGTTCTTTCCATCCTTTCCCCGAGGTCGCTATGCTTAACACCACGATGCTGGGGTGGCTTAGCACCTCGGCGCAAGTTTTGGATTTCGCCAAACAGTCTGCCTCAGCATTTTCCGTCGGGGTACGTTCTCGATTTTCACGATGTCGAACTCCCGAATGAGCTTTGTTACCAACTCATGGTATTTCGCCAAGGTCGGGTCTTTCGCGCCATAGTCCCCTGCCATTTGCCGGACCACCAGCTGGGAATCACTATGGGCTTTCAAGTTTCTCACGCCAATTTTTCTGGCCAGGCGTAATCCTGCTATGAGGGCCTCATACTCGGCCACGTTGTTGATGGCGTTGAAACTGAACTTGATGGCCTTCATTACTTCTAGGCCTTCGGGGCCTCTGATAATCACTCCAGCTCCCTGGTGTTCGGATCCTAAGGCCCCGTCAACGTATAACGTCCATTCTGGCTCGTCTTCCCCCGAAAATGAATGTCCCTCCTCGGTGTTTGGTACTTCGGCGATGAAGTCTGCCAAAGCTTGAGCTTTTATAGCTTTCCGGGGTTCATACGTGATGTCGTGTTCGCCAAGCTCTATACACCACTTGGAAAGCCTTCCCGAATGATCAACTTTCCTCATAACATCCCGTAGAGGCAGGGTACTTCGGACGATAATGGGGTGAGCCTGAAAGTATGGCCGTAGCCTCCTTCCTGCAAGTACCAAGGCATATATAGCTTTTTGAAGCAAAGTGTACCTGACTTCGGCGCCATGCAGGGACTTGCTGACATAGTAGACTGGCCATTGCTTTGGCCTTTCTTCTTTCACGAGGACCGAGCTCACAGCTTTTTTCGTGACGGCGAGGTACAATACGAGGGGCTCTCCCTCCCGAGGTTGCCGCAGAGTCGGCAGGCTGGCCAAGTAGACTTTGAGTTCTTCCCAGGCTTTTTGGCAATCTTCATCCCAAGGATGACCATTCCTTCCGAGGTCGCCTTCCATCTTTGCTGCCTTTGTGAGGACTTTGAAGAAGGGTCGACACCTATCTCCGTACCTGGAAATAAACCTGCTCAGAGAGGTTATTCTTCCGGTCAGTCTTTGCACGTCTTTGACTGTGGCAGGAGTTCGGAATTCAAGCAGAGCCTTAATCTTCTCGGGGTTAGCATCGATGCCTCTTTCGGATACCATGTACCCAAGGAACTTTCCCGAGGTCACCCCGAAGATGCACTTCTCAGGATTAAGGCGGATCCCGAAGGTTCTGAGTTTTTGGAAGGTTTCCTCTAAATCTGCAACGTGGTAGCCAGGCAGTTTGCTCTTGACTATCATATCATCAACATACACCTCCATGTTCCTCCCCATTTGGTCTTTGAAGACCTTGTTCATCAGCCTCTGGTAGGTGGCTCCTGCATTCTTGAGCCCGAAGGGCATCCTAATATAGCAATATGTTCCTCCCTCGGTGATGAAGGCAGTCTTCTCTTCATCTTCGGGGTCCATCCTTATCTGATGGTAACCACTGAAAGCGTCCAAGAAACTTAGGAGCCCGTACTCGGCAGTTGAGTCTACCAGTTGGTCTATTGGCGGAAGAGGATATGAATCTTTCGGGCAAGCATCGTTCAAATTTCTGAAGTCGATGCACATCCGGAGCTTACTACTTCCTTCCTTTGTGGCAACTACCACGTTGCTTAGCCATTCGGGGTAGTTTACCTCCCGGATAACGCTAGCGTCTATCAGACGCTGGACTTCGGTCTTCACGAAGTCACTTTTGTGAGCTGAAATGCTCCGTTTCTTTTGCCGGACAGGTTTTACTTCCGGACTCGCTTTGAGGCTATGCTGGATTACGCGAGGGTTTACCCCTGGCATGTCCTTCGGCGAGTAGGCGAACAGATCTTTATTTGTAAGCAGAAAAGATACAAGTTTTTCCTTGTCTCCTTCGGCCATGCTTTTCCCTATTCGGGTGCTATGGCCTGGGACAAGCTCTACTTTTTCTGTTTCCGCTTTTGTGGGATCTTCTGCCTCGCCCCTTTCCAGCTCTTTTGCTTCTACAGCATGTGCTAAGTTGCTTGCTGGAGCTTTTCGTGCTCTGACGAACACCTTTCTCACCTCGCCTTGATCAATGAAGATCTTTGCGTCTCCTTCTTTGGTGGCGAAGGTGACGGTCAGGTACTTTACATCAGGGCGAATGTGCAAATTTCCCTGTGTCTGTCTGCCGAGGATGGCGTTGTATGACGAAGGAACGTCCATGACTATGAACCTTGCCATGGTAGAGGCGAACAACTCAGCAGTTCCTTTCTCCGAAGTTCCTTTCATCATCAAGGGGAGGTCGATCCACCCGAGGACAGGTAGCTCAGATGGTCCTACGCCGAACGTGGGTGAAGTAACAGTCTTGAGGTCACTCTTGGATAGGCCCAAGCTTGGCAGCAAATGTGAGAACAAGACGTCTGCGTTTGACCCATCGTCCAGCAGTACCCTCTTGACGTCCCAGTTTCCTATCCTCGCCATTATCAGCAATGGATCGTCATGGGGAAATACGATGGTGGAGCCATCCTGGCGGGCCAACTTTTTTGTTGGGCTCTGATATTCCATCACCGCTATCTCTCTGGCCCTTCTTTTCCTTTCCGAGGATGGAAGCCCGGTTGTGATCGTCTGTATTACTCCTGCCGAAGGTGGAGGACGCCTTCTCGGACTTCGGTTCCTTCGCCTGTCTGAATCGTAATCCTCGTCATCAGGCTTTCCTTCTTCCTCTTTTTTCCCCTTCGGGGAAGGCATTCTCAAATAACGCCGAAGCTGGCCCTGCTTTATCAGTGATTCAATGTACTTTTTCAACTGAAAGCAGTCTTCGGTGTCATGACCGTGATCACGGTGGAACTGACAGAACTTCTTCATGTTCCTTCTATTGTCAGCAGTCATGCCCCTCGGTCGTTGGATTTGAGCCCCCTGTTTTTCCAATGCCATGAGGACGTTAGCCCTCGTGGTGCTCAGAGGTGTAAAGTTTTGGGGCTTCCTTCCTCCTACTCGCATTCTCCGAGGTCGGCCTAACTGTTCCGTTGGACACCGGGCTTGCTGGCTAGACCCTTCGCCACGAGCGTGGATATGGTCAGCCTTCGGTCCAGTCATTCTCAGCTCTTCGGCTGTCATATGTTGTTCAGCCCTTCGGTAGAATTCTCCCAGCGTGTCCGGGGGATCTTTGGAGAATTCATAAAACAAGTGTGAATCCCTCCGGAGGCCCCTCGTTATGGCGAGGATGCGGATTTCGGGACGAAAGTCCGGAACACTGAGGGCCTCTCTGTTGAACCTCTCGACATAGTCACGGATGGTCTCCCCGTTTCTTTGTGCTATGTCAAACATCTGGACGGGCATCTTCGCCGTCGGCTTGCTCCCAATGAACTGTTGGGTGAACGCTGTGGACAGCTCCTGGAACCCCCTGATGTTTCCGGGAGGCAGGGAATTGTACCAGGCAGTTGCTGGTCCTGCGAGGGTGACTTCAAAGCACTTGCAGAGTGTAGCATCATCAGCCCCGTGTAGCACCATGCTGCGTTTGTACTTTGTTAGGTGGGCCTGGGGATCAGTCCGGCCCTCATAGGTCTCTAGCCGAGGTAGCCTGAAGTCACTTGGCATGGCCGCCTCGACAACTGTTCGGGCGAAGGGAGTTTCATCTCCAGAGACGGTTTCAGTTAGCCTGGCCCAAACAGGCTTGCGTGCCACCTGCTGTTCCACTCTCTCCAGTCTTGCCAAGACTTTCTCCAGGAGGAGCGTAGCACTGGGCTCCTCTTCCTGGTGCTTGGAGCTTCTTGGGTAAAAGGACTGTTGCCGTCTCTTCGGAGAGCGACTTCGATACCGAGGTGAGGGGGACCTTGCCTCTGGTGATAAACTTCTTCTGGACGGGACTTCGGGTCGTTCAGACCTCGCTCTTTCCGCCAGCCGTGCTCCGAGGGGCAAGTTATCTGTCGAGGATTCTTCTCGTGGTTCCCCACTTCCCGAGCTATGATGGGTTGCCCTTGGGCTTTTCTCCCGAGGTCGTGCTGGCGAAGTGGGTTTTTGCGCCTGGGCCGGTTGCGGCCATCTTCGGTCTATTTGTTGTGTCATTTCAGCCACAACAGACCTCTGAAAGTCTCTTAAAAAACCCATGGTGATGACAAGAGGGCGTTCCTCTTCAGGCAAGGAAGTCTCTGGGGGACTTTGTTCGGTAGCTGGTTGGGTCTCAGGCGCGGACGGGGACTTCGGGAGTCCTTTGTCCTTCGAACGCCGAGTTTCGACAACAGCTACCTGGGAGTGGTTTCCCACAGACGGCGCCAAATGATGCCCCAAGGCATCTTCGTTTGCTGTCATGTTGACAGGTGGAGAGACTTCCTGAGGAGGCGAGCGCCTGGAGCTCTGGTTTCCCAGCTGAGTGTGCCTGAAAAGCTCAAAGAAGAGGTTAGGAGGTCCCCGGTTTGCTTTTCCGGGGAGGACCCTCCGACGCCCAAGTCAGTTTTCTGAGTGAAGGTGGAGGAAGAACACTAAGGGATCAAGTGTCTTGCCTGTTTTGTGTTTTCTCAGAGGGAGGAAAATGCCCCATCCTTTGCCTAGTCCCTTTTCCTAGTATTTATAGGAGTAGATGGTCCGTTCAGATCATGACACGTGTTCGGTCGGATTTGATCTGTGCTTTTGGACCTAGGGGACAGGCAGCCGTTTGCAGCCTCTTTTAGCCCTGGACTCGGACAGGTTGTGTCAGGACTGGGGCGGCTGCGGCGCATCAGTTCGCCGTTCTGATGTGACGTGTAGGGCTTGTGGGTGACATGTCAGAGGCTCCTTAAATGCTCATACCGTACTCCCGAGGTCCCCTGGGCAAGGTTGCCCTTCGGTGCGTGCACCCTCTTCGGATTCTATCCGTCCTTCGGTGCGAGCACCTCATTCGGGATCTATCCCATAGTTCTGGGAGTTCCCTTGATGGACACCTTCTTCGGGACTCACACCCATAGTTCGGGGATTCCCTTGTTCAGGTGCTTCTTGTTCGGGGAAGATCCTCTTCGGGGCAGTCAGTTTGCCCCCTCGATGGAGACGGTGTTGTCCTCGGAATTCCTGACGAGCTAACCAAAGTCTCGAGCTCATAGTGTTTGACTTCGCACCTTCCGAGGTCAGTGAAAAGATCCTCTCTTGGGTGACGTCAGACTCCTCGGCCAATATTCTGGCAGGGAGTTACTACCGAGGAGGCAATAGCCTTTGGCTATCAAAATTCACTTTCACCTTCGACACCAAGGATAGTTGGTGAGGATGGCCAAAGAAGTACTTTTTCATGGAGGTCGACAAAAAATGGAAAAACATGCCTATAAAGCTGGCTTCTGAGTCCCTTGATATCAATGTGATGGATCCATCTAAGTTGTTTACCCTCAAATTAGAGTCTTAATTTGAGGAATTTGACAGCTTTATTCAGGATGTACCTGATTGGACAGACCAGGCTCCTTCACGTCCCTTGTAACCTTCTTTAATGAGATGGAACTTCATGACCAAAAAGGTACTTTGGCAGCTTGGGGTCATCAAGGAGCTTGTTACTGACTAGAACATGCCAGAACTAGTAGTGAATGGGAGGAAGTCATGGCTGGTCATGCTCTTTCAGGATGAATTTTCCTATTTAGCCCTTGTAGTGAGTAAGCCTTTTTCCAACTTGTCTTTTTGGATTTTTTGGTACTTACACTGATATTTTCCTTTTTGAAAAGATAAGAGATAGATCAGTAGCCTTCTGTAAGAGTTTGTTCCTCTACCAAGCCAAGAAAAGGGAGCAAAAGAAGAGGGCAATGAAAGGAAAGAAGAGACCAGCTAGACAGTCTTTGGGGGCTTTGAAGACTAGGAAAAAAAAGGAGTACTCTCTATTTCCTTCCCCTGAAGATCTGACTGAAGCCCAAGATCATTCTACCAAAGCCATAGATCCTTCATCGGGTATGCCCATCTTATCCATTCCTCTAAGTGTCGATGCTACTGTAGAGATCCTAGGGACTTCACTGGGGGTGGTCTCGGCTTAAGAGGTGGCAGAGAGGCAGAGGAGGAAAGGTAATGAGCTCCCTACCGAGGTCTTTGACTTAGTGACGCTGATGGGGAAGACATCGAAGTCCTACCAGGTTTGCCTCTTAGTCATTCATCTATGAAATTTGGCTTTTTCAACATTTTAGATTTTATAGAAGAATCACTAAAAGACAATGTGATAAGAAAACTTCATCATGATTTTACTGAGTACTAGGTTTAGATAGGGTGGATGAGAGACCATGCTCGAAAGAGGTTGCTTGGGATTCATAGATCCCAAAGGATAAAGTCCCGAGGGAACCCGTTTGGACTTTCACTGAAGACATGGACTTATTTTAAGAGGACTCGCAGAAGATAGTCCCTCAAATAGCAAGGGGCATCATCACAAATGCCACATTTCAATCTCTGACAGATGATTGTCCAAATAAGGAGATTCTTGTTGCATGAATTTCTGAGCATGCTACCCAAGTAACCCTCCATCCCTTTGTACATAGAATTTTAGGCCTTTCAACTATTGTATCTCATGTCAAGCCTCCTTTCATTGTAGCTATTAGTGTATGAGGGCTACCTTCGGGCCTGGGCATCAAAGCAATCCTCTATCTGAGGTCTATTGGAGGAAAACTTGGCAAAGGCCAAGGAAATATTTGCGAGCTTGTGCTTGAAGTAGGGTGAGATCAACAAGATTGGCAAGGAGGATCTAGCTAAGCTTTGCTAGGAGGGGCTAGAAAGTCAGAGGGTGCTCCTCAAAGAGTGTTCCTCCAAGATATCTAGCCTCGGGGTGAAGCCGGTAGAGCTAAGTTTGGCGAGGGAGGTCTTTCGGAAGGACAAAAAGGATGCCATAGCTGATTTTACTAAGGCATTTGGAAATCAATGTTGAGCTTATTGTTGAGGTTAATTAGCTGAAGAAGTGCAAGAAAAAGAAGAAGAAGGCAGAGAAGGAGATGGAGACGCTGAAAAAAAAGGTGGAACATTTGAAAATTGAGAAGTCCAAGTCAGATGAGGCAACGAAGTCCTCTTTTCAAGATGGTTTCTACCTTGCACGTGATCAGATTCTCTCATGCTTTCTTGACCTCCATATCTCCTTCCTTAAAGCCCTCAACATCCTCGAAGGATCGTCTTCACGTTGGTCGAAGAGGGAGTTCCTCAACCTTCCTGAGCATCCTCCTTTAGCCAATGATGTTGATGAGGAAGATGAGGATGATGCCGAGGATGCTGGAGTTATGGAGCTCGAAGATGGGTAAAATAACCCTTAGGGCTTTGCATTTTTTTCATTGTAATTTTTCCTTTTGAATGGAATAACCTTGTTTATCAAAATTTTGGCTAAGTCCATGATTAGTACATTCTTTGAAGCATTTTCAGCCTTTGGCATATTAATTACTTCAGCTAGCATTGATTGCTCATGAAGCTTTTCAGTTAATTCACCATCTTCAGCTGATTTACCATCTTCGGTACTGCAAGGCTTTGCACATTTGATCATTTATTATCCTTAACGAAAACACTATCAAGGATTCAAAACCTTCACTATTTTCAAAAGTAATATCCTATCACTTTCAGAGAGTAATGAATATTTTTTGAAGTGTTTTAGGATAGAATTCAAGCAATGTTTTCAGGAAACTTGCTATGTACAAAAGCACTAAGGTACTTTCAGAAACAACAAAATTCGGTTAATCTCCTTTGGTAGGCTTCCTCATGATAAGACTCTTAACACTTTTGGCAACTTAGAAGATGACCACATTCAGTTAATCTCCTTCCGTAGGGTTCTCATAATAAGGCTACTTCCTTGGAAATTTCTAAGTGTAGACTTTTTTCAAAGAGTCTAAATGCCATGCATTTTTTAACTCTTCTCCTTCTGTATTTCTAAGTTTATAAAACCCTGGCCAAACTTCATCCAATACCAAATAAGGCCCTTCCCAGTTTGCCCAAAGTACACCCTGAGATGATCTTCGAGGTTATAGTTCAGCCTTTTGTAGAAAGAGGTCTCCACTCTTGATCCCTTTAGGTTTGACATGCGAATTTGTTGAGATGGCTGTCCTTTGTTGTAACGCTTTCCTTCTTACTTTGGCCATTTCCTTATGCTCAACGAGCATGTCAAGTTTGGTGCGTAAGCGGATGCTGTTTCCTTCTTCATTGAACACCTGTGTTCTGATGGATGGTTGCACAACTTCCATAGGAATAATACCTTTGGTGCCAAATACAAGTGAGAAGGGTGTTTCACCAGTAGCTCTTCTTAAGGTTATTTAGTAACTCTATAGTGTAGTCGAGAGTTCTCCAGGCCATCTTCCCTTGCCTTCTTTCAACCTCTTCTTTAAACCATCTTTTATTGTCTTGTTGGACACCTTAACTTGTCCACTGCTTTGAGGATAGGCAACTAGGGTAAAGTGTTTTTTTACTCCGAGGTTGGTTGCAAATTCCTAGAACCCTTTGTCAATGAATTGGGAACCTTTGTTTGCTACTATCGCCCTCGGCACACCGAACCTACATATGATGGTTTTATAGATGAACTTATGGATGTCCTTTGCAAAAATTGTTGCAAGGGGCTTTACCTTAATCCACTTAGTGACATAATCTACTACAACTATGCAGAAGTTCACTCATCCAAGAACCATTGGGAGAGGACTGATGAGGTCAATACCCTAAACAATGAAGGGGCAAGGACAGTCAACCGAAGTTATTACTTTCGAGGGTGCTCCCTGGGTGGGTGTGTGTTGCTGGAATTTAACACATTTTTTTATGAACTGCCTTGCATCCTTCCTTAAAGTGGGCCAAAAATATCCTTCCTGAAGTAGTACCCTAGCAAGGGTGTCAGTCCCGATGTGAGATCAACAGGCTCCTTCATGGATTTCTTTCAAGACTGTCTTGATGTCTTCTTTACTTATACACTTTTGCAGTGATTTTGCGTACCCTTGCCGATACAATTCTTCCCCAATCATGAAGTACCTTCAGAGCATGTACACCTTCACTCCTTAGGATCCTAAGGTAAGGCAAACTAAGCAGATATTCCTTTTTAGAGTCTTTCCACCCTTTTTTTTGTGTGGTGAGAGCCATTATGGCTGTGCTCAAGTGGTCAAGTACTTCAGTGGACTATTTTGACTTCGCTAGTATGTCAGCTTCGACGTTCTCTTTTTTAGGTACCTTTTCTATCATTACTTTGTCAAATTCTCATATCAATTTTTTGACAAGGTCATGGAATTTTGCCAGGCAAAGATCCTTGGCACCATATACCTTTGTTGTCTGCCAGAGAACAAACTGCGAGTCACTATAAGCCTATAGATTGTTTACATTAATTCATTTTGCCAATCATAATCTAGCCACGAGGGCTTTATATTCAACGTTGTTGCTCATGACTTGGAATCCGTACTCAATAGGTTTAGCCGCTTCCATCCCGTCAGGACCTTAGAGTATTATCTCGGCCCCTAGTTGTTCTGATCCTGGAGTACCACCTACAAACAATGCCCATTCATGCTCATTGTTTTCAAGGTTATTAGCATTGTCTTCATTTTTAGTCATTTTAGCAATAAAGTTTGCTATAGCTTGACCTTTTATGGCATTTCTCACTTCGTATGTGATGTCGTATCCTCTGAGCTCGATACACCATTTTCATAGTCGGTGGGAATGATCCAACTTCTTCATAACATCTCAAAGAGGTAGGTTACTTTGGACCATGATGTTGGGTTTCGGGAGCCAAACAGCTTAGCGGAATTTAACCGAAACCTTCCAGGATCCAAGTGAAATGGGGTAAACCGGGAGTTTGAAAATTTCATACCTAATTTTCGGTTGAGATCTCTCACTCAACTATAGAGTCGAACCACAAAACCTGAACAGTTGACGTGTTCAAGCTCTCTATGGTATCCACACGAGCCTCTCGGGATCACCAAGCTTCCACCACGTCCCGACAGATGCGTTTCTTTTGCGCTCGCAGTGCTAGCTTGCGTCCTCCAAGGAATTGCAAGAGAAGAGTGCGACTATCCTTTTGGGAGGCTAGGGTAAGGAGACCTGCGAATTTCTCACTTAAAAGTTGTATTTATAGTGAGACTCAACTTCCAGGCCTAATAGGTTTCAAAGCCCTAATCCAATTAGGATTTAATTTTGGGCTTAATAATGGCTCAACTCTTGGGCCCATTATTAATACGAAATTAAAGTGAAACCATAACCCAAATAATTAGCCCATGCACTCTAATGATCCAAATAGCTCTATGTGTGCGACCCAATAGGCTCTTACCACATTGGCAATGATCATAAATCACATTTATGATCATAAGCAATGAGCGGTGTCTAGCAACACATCATTGCTACCCAAGTGACAAGATTGTCAGTGATTCGACTAAACCTTTATGATCATCACCGATATATGCCATTGTCCCTTTGTCCAAGATATCAAGACTAAGCACGAGACATGGAATGTGTCACTCTCGTATAGCCCAATCTTTGGTTTCTTGATTATCGAGTAGACCAACTTAAACTGATGACATTGATATCGTATATCAACTCATCCGAGCATGGCCATGCATTTTCTAAGTCTCACTCTATCAAGGGGCCCGAAGATATCACTCCCGTTACATAGGAGGGACAAATCCCATCTTGATCATACAAATCCCTCCGCATGATATGTGGCATACCCAATGACCTCCTTCAAGTTCACTCAGTTACGAGCAACAAAAGAAAGTATCAAAGTATGTGACTCACATGTAGGGAACCTTGATGATCTTAGGTCGAAGGACTACATATACCATGATCACTATGAGAATCACTTATGACACTCATATAATGATCCATGTAGTGTTCTCATGGTGGGTCGGTCCAGTACACAAGTTCTCCAACTTGTACCCATATGTAGACTACATATCTCATATTAGTCTCCACATATGCTAGTCGTTATGTATTATTGCAACCCGCTCCACAATAATACTAGACCAGGGACGTTTGAGAATATCATTATTCTAGGGTTACAATTATGTTTATTAAGTTACGCAGAAACA
Organism: Aquilaria sinensis; assembly: GCA_005392925.1. Classification (NCBI taxonomy): domain Eukaryota; kingdom Viridiplantae; phylum Streptophyta; class Magnoliopsida; order Malvales; family Thymelaeaceae; genus Aquilaria; species Aquilaria sinensis. Next base: position 35,217 of record SMDT01001573.1, on the reverse strand, counting down.
AAACAACAAACATAATTGCTGGATTAATGCCTTAATAAAATATCATGACTCAATGTGCAAAAAATACAATCATCTCATGATTGGCTTTTTGGGCACAACACTAACAATCTCCCACTTGCACTAAAAGCCAATCATCCATGTATCTAATACCAATGGACCTAGAATGGCTATCATGCTTCTGCTGCGTAAGGGGCTTTGTCAGTGGATCAGCAATGTTGCTGTCTATCGAAGTCCTGCATATCCTTACATCACCCCTCTCGATGATCTCCCTGATGAGATGATAGCGTTGGAGTATGTGTTTGGATCGCTGGTGAGATCGAGGTTCCTTAGCCTGTGCGATTGCTCCATTGTTGTCACAATAGAGCTCTATCGAGTCGGCAATGCTTGGAACCACTCCAAGTTCAGTGATGAACTTCTTGATCCAAACTGCCTCCTTCGCAGCATCAGAGGTGGCAATGTGTTGGGTTTCGGGAGCCAAACAGCGCAGCGGAATTTAACCGAAACCCTCCAGGATCCAAGTGAAACGGGGTAAACCGGGTGTTCGAAAATTTTCATACCTAATTTTCGGTTGAGATCTCTAGCTCAACTGTAGAGTCGAATCACAAAACTTGAACAGTTGACATGTTCAAGCTCTCTATGGTATCCACACGAGCCTCTCAGGATCACCAGGCTTCCACCGCGTCCCGGCAGATGCGTTTCTCTTGCGCTCGCAGTGCTAGCTTATGTCCTCCAAGGAATTGCAAGAGAAGAGTGCGGCTGTCCTTTTGGGAGGCTAGGGCAAGGAGACCTGCGAATTTCTCACTAAAAGTTGTATTTATAGTGAGACTCAACTTCCAGGCCTAATGGGTTTCAAAGCCCTAATCCAATTAGGCTTTAATTTCGGGCTTAATAATGGCTCAACTATTGGGCCCATTATTAATATGAAATTATTGTGAAACCATAACCCAAATAATTAGCCCATGCACTCTAATGATCCAAATAGCTCTATGTGTGTGACCCAATAGGCTCTTACCACGTTGGCAATGATCATAAATCACATTTATGATCATAAGCAATGAGCGGTGTCTAGCAACACATCATTGCTACCCAAGTGACAAGATTGTCGATGATTCGACTAAACCTTTATGATCATCACCGATATATGCCATTGTCCCTTTGTCCAAGATATCAAGACTAAGCACGAGACATGGAATGTGTCACTCTCGTATAGCCCAATCTTTGGTTTCTTGATTACCGAGTAGACCAACTTAAACTGATGACATTGATATCGTATATCAACTCATCCGAGCATGGCCATGCATTTTTCTAAGTCTCACTCTATCAAGGGGCCCGAAGATATCACTCCCGTTACATAGGAGGGACAAATCCCATCTTGATCATACAAATCCCTCCGCATGATATGTGACATACCCAATGACCTCCTTCAAGTTCACTCAGTTACGAGCAACAAAGGAAAGTATCAAAGTATGTGACTCACATGTAGGAAACCTTGATGATCTTAGGTCGAAGGACTACATATACCATGATCACTATGAGAATCACTTATGACACTCATATAACGATCCATGTAGTGTTCTCATGGTGGGTCGGTCCAGTACAAAAGTTCTCCAACTTGTACCCATATGCAGACTACATATCTCATATTAGTCTCCACATATGCTAGTCGTTATGTATTATTGCAACCCACTCCACAATAATACTAGACTAGGGACGTTTGAGAATATCATTATTCTAGGGTTACAATTATGTTTATTAAGTTACACAGAAACAAAACAAGAAACATAATTGCTGGATTAATGCCTTAATAAAATATCATGACTCAATGTGCAAAAAATACAATCATCTCATGATTGGCTTTTGGGCACAACACTAACAATCTCCCACGTACAATAAAAGCCAATCATGATTGTCAAAGTCTTATCCTTACATCACCCTTTTCGATGATCACCAAAAGCCATTGTATCTAATACTGATGGACCTAGAATGGCTATCATGCTTCTGCTGCGTAAGTGGCTTTGTCAATGGATCGGTTGCTGTCTGTCGAAGTCCTGCATATCCTTACATCACCCCTCTCGATGATCTCCCTGATGAGATGATAGCGTCGGAGTATGTGTTTGGATTGCTGGTGAGATCGATGTTCCTTAGCTTGTGCGATTGCTCCATTGTTGACACAATAGCTTGGATCGGGTCGGCAATGCTTGGAACCACTCCAAGTTCAGTGATGAACTTCTTGATCCAAACTGCCTCCTTTGCAGCATCAGAGGCGGCAATGTACTCAGATTCTATTGTAGAGTCAGCTACTGTCTCTTGCTTTGAACTCTTCCAGCTCACAGCACCACCACCAATACAAAACACATAACCAGATTGCGATCTAAAATCATCCTTATCGGATTGGAAGCTTGCATCGGTGTAACCCCTTACAACGAGCTCATCTTCACCTCCAAAGACCAAGAATGCATCCTTAGTCCTTCGTAAGTACTTAAGGATGTTCTTAACAGCTGTCCAGTGACTCTCACCAGGGTTCGATTGGTACCTACTCGTCATGCTCAAAGCATATGAGACATCGGGACGAGTACATATCATGGCATACATGATAGATCCAATTGCTGAGGCATATGGAATCTTACTCATGCGCTCTCTCTCCTCAGTTGTACTCGGACACTGAGATCTAGAAAGAGTGATACCATGTGACATGGGCAAGAATCCTTTCTTGGAATCTTGCATGCTAAACCTCTTTAGCACCTTGTCAATATATGTACTTTGACTTAGGCCAAGAAGCTTTCTAGATCTATCTCTATAGATCCTGATGCCTAACACATAGGCTGCTTCACCCAAGTCCTTCATAGAGAAACATTTCCCTAGCCAAGTCTTCACAGACTGTAGCTCAGGAATGTCATTCCCGATGAGTAGTATGTCATCTACATACAACACCAAGAAGACAATAGCGCTCCCACTAACCTTCTTGTAGACACAAGGTTCATCTTCATTTTTGATAAAACCAAACTCTTTGATTGCATCATCAAAATGAAGATTCCAACTTCGAGAAGCTTGCTTCAGTCCATAAATGGACCTTTGCAACTTGCACACTTTATTGGCATTCTCAGGAGTGACAAAACCCTCAGGTTGTGTCATGTACACATCCTCAAGTAGCTTTCCATTTAGGAATGCAGTTTTGACATCCATTTGCCATATCTCATAATCATAGTGTGCAGCAATAGCAAACAAAATTCGGATGGATTTAAGCATAGCAACTGGTGAAAAAGTTTCATCATAGTCAATACCATGAATTTGCTTGAAACCTTTTGCAACCAATCGTCCCTTAAAGGTAATCACATTACCATCCATGTCAGTTTTCTTCTTGAAAACCCATTTGCACCCTATGGGTTTTACCCCTTCAGGTGGGTCAACCAAAGTCCATACTTGGTTTTCATACATGGATTCCATCTCGGATTTCATGGCCACTAGCCACTTCTCAGAGTCAGGCCCTGACATAGCTTGTTGGTAGGTTGTGGGCTCATCCTGATCCATGAGCATCACATCACCGGTGTGAGTCACGAGAAATCCATATCTCTCGGGCTCACGCCGAATCCTACTAGACCTACGTGGGCTCTGTGCTACAGGAACAGACTCTTGAACAACATCTTGCGGTGTCTGTTCAGGTTCCATTTCAGGTTCGATGTCTCCTTGTTGTTCTTGAATTTCTTCAAGTTCTACTTTCCTCCCACTAGTTCCTTTAGAGATAAAGTCTTTCTCTAAAAAGACACCAGTTCGAGCAACAAACACTTTTTGCTCAGAAGGATTGTAGAAATAGTAACCCTTTGTTTCTTTGGGATACCCAACAAAAAGGCATTTTTGAGATTTGGGCCCTAGTTTGTCAGAGGATTGACGTTTCACATAAGTGTCACAGCCCCAAATCTTCATAAAAGACAAATTGGGACGCCTCCCACTCCATATCTCATATGGTGTCTTTTGAACCGATTTAGATGGAACTCGGTTTAGTGTAAAAGCGGCTGTCTCTAGAGCATGTCCCCAAAAGAAGTTTGGAAGGTCAGCTTGACTCATCATAGAGCGAACCATGTCTAACAGAGTTCGATTTCTCCTTTCAGATACACCATTCCATTGAGGTGTACCTGGTGGAGTGAGTTGTGATACTATACCACACTCTTTCAGATAGTCAAGGAATTCTCGATCCAAGTACTCTCCACCTCGATCTGATCGAAGCACTTTGATACTCTTCTCGAGTTGATTCTCTACTTCATTCTTGAATTCTTTGAACTTTTCAAAGGATTCTGACTTGTGTCTCATAAGATACACATAGCCATATTTGCTGAAGTCATCAGTGAAAGTAATGAAGTATTGGAAACCTCCTCTAGCTTGTGTAGACATAGGGCCACATACATCACTATGTATGAGTCCTAGTAAGTCATTAGCCCTTTCACTTTGCCCTGTGAATGGGGCTTTGGTCATCTTGCCCAACAAACATGACTCACATGTCTTATATGATTCAAAATCAAATGAGTCCAAGATTCCATCCTTATGGAGCTTGGATATGCGGGTCTCATTTATATGGCCCAAGCGACAGTGCCAGAGATAGGTCGGGTTTGAATCATTTAATCTGACCTTCTTGGTATTCACATTATAGATTGGATCTTCGAGGTCTAGAACATACAACCCATTGCTAAGTTGAGCACTACCATAAAAGATTTCATTCAAATAAATAGAACAACATTTGTCCTTTATTATAAATGAAAAACCTTTCTTGTCCAAACAAGAAACAGAAATCAAATTTCTACTAATAGTAGGCACAAAGTAGCAGTTGTCTAATTCTAAAACTAATCCACTAGGTAAAGTGAGAACATAAGTCCCTACGGCTAAGGCAGCAACCCTTGCTCCATTTCCAACACGTAGGTCCACTTCACCTCGGGCCAATCTTCTACTTCTACTTAGATCCTGCACATTTGCACAAATGTGAGATCCACATCCAGTATCCAATACCCAAGATGAGGAAGTAGAAAAGTTAGCCTCTATAACAAAAATACCTGAAGTGGAAGTCTTACTTCCCTTTTCCTTAGCAAGTTCTTCAAGATAGAGCTTGCAGTTGCGCTTCCAGTGTCCAGGTTGCTTACAATGGAAGCACTCCCCTTCCTTTGCCACACCACCCTTTGGTTTCAGTGCAGCTGAAGAAGAATTAGCATTGGACTTTCCATTAGCTTTATCCTTCTTCTTGTTGGCTTTTCCCTTTCCCTTGCCCTTTTGAACCATCAAAATGGGCTTAGCCTTCTTAAGGTTTTGCTCAGCAGTTCTCAACATGTTGAGCAATTCAGGGAGGGACTTGTCAAGGTCGTTCATGTTATAGTTCATGACGAACTGACTGTAGCTTTCAGGCAACGATTGCAAGACTACATCGATAGCCAACTCTTTCTGAAGAGCAAATCCCAAATTCTCAAGATTCTCAATGTACCCAATCATCTTGAGCACATGAGGACCCACGGGACTTCCCTCAGACATCTTGCACTGAAACAATGCCTTAGAGGTCTCAAACCTCTCATGCCTAGCTTGCTCTTGGAAAAGCATTTTGAGATGTTCGATCATATCGAACGCCCCCATGTTCTCATGTTGCTTCTGAAGCTCAGATTCCATGGTAATAAGCATGAGGCATGCAACATCCAAAGCATCATCAGAATGCCTCTTGTGAGCATCCCTTTCAGCTCTTGGAGCAGTGGCAGCAGGCTCATTCGGAATGGGCTGCTCTAGGACATAAGCCTTTCTCTCTTGTTTGAGGACTATCCTCAAGTTTCGGTACCATTTGAGAAAGTTGGTCCCATTCAGTTTTTCCTTCTCAAGGATCGATCGCAACGAAAGTGTCGATGTGTTTTGTGCCATGGTTATCTACAACAGTAAATATGCAGTGTAAGAGTCATGTATTTTAATTCATTTAATAAGGACTTTTATTAAACGATACTCCCACTATTTTCCTCAAAATAATAACCCTCGATATTATTTCGGAACACCTCGGCGCTAAGGTATTCTAGTGGGCCAAGATCCATATTTGACCACAACCTGAGTCAGCTTTGGCTTTTCTCTCAAGTTACAGCTATTTAGGTAGGCAACTCCTTGCCAATTGCATCTTATGCAACTCTTGGATAGTTGGGTGAACAACACTTGTCCAAGCTCATCTCATGAACTTAAGCCCAACTCTATGCCTCTAAGTCCCTAATCCTATTAGGATGACTTAGTTAAGTCGGACCCAAAGTTAGCAATTTGGATATCACTATTATCCCATCGCGCCTTACCAAGATGAACATAGGTGCTTTGCTTTGGCAAACCCACCTAATGTTGATCAAAGTCTTGACGAGTGCCAACATTTGGAAGGCATCACATTTAATGACTTAATATTTGTTTGAGGGATTTTTCTTTTGATCTCACCAATTTGTTATCTCCGGTTGTCTTATACATGCATCACATACAAATATAAAACATGCATCTCATGCGTACAAGAAAGTAAACGTGACATGGTTATAGCCCAAACTATGCGATATTCTCAAGCCAATGAGAATATCATAAAAGCCTAAGAAAAGAAAAGAGTCTTCACAAGCTCCTTCTCTTCCTTTCTTGGTTGCCCTTTTGTTGTCACCTCCTTGGACATACCACCTTGGATGATCCTTGGACATACCACCTTGGATGATCCCATAATGCACCATTACATCAATAATAGAAACCTCGAGTTACATTCGAGGGGAGTAAGGTGAGAAGAGAATGTACAATGAGAGTGATAAGAAAAGGCACGACTCGCAGGCCGTATTTACAAGTACAACCAATCAAGGGCTATAACCATGCACCATGCTTCAAACACCAATCAGCATATCATGTCAAATCTCATTCAACAAAGATGCATGCCAATTTTTGCGCGTTGATTAACCAGTTTTTATTTATGTGGCGCTTCGCATACGGTGGTCCCGCTGGCCGGTCAGTGGACGGGGTCAAGGGGAGCCACCCTTGCGGGGGTTGTGGGGGGCAGCGCCCGCTAGCGCAAAAAATTTTCTTACAAATGCTTAGCCTGAAATCTTCTATTTCGAGCAAGTAGGCACCCGAGACTCCTCCATTCGAGCCACAAAAAATACCTTACTTTCGACGCCCGAACAGGCCGAATCTAAACCAAGCTAGGGTTTTTTTTTTGTTTCTTTATATATGTCATATGTTCATTACAAGTTCCGGTTTCATGCATCATGAGTCAATCTAATTAATCATGGCCGAAAAGCAACCGAACACATCATCATGCGATTCAACATCAATTTTAGGGTTCAATCTCAACCACTAACCAATTTGTGTCACGAATAGGTTCTCCAAATATGTCAGGGTTCAACTATTGCAAGTTCCAGTTCCATGGTATCATGAATCTATCCCTTAATCAGGATCTCAGTGACCAACGGGGTAATTTCTACATTCACCATATGTTCATTAGGGTGTTCAAAAATTTTCATACCTAATTTTCGGTTGAGATCTCTCACTCAGCTGTAGAGTTGAATCAAAAAACCTGAACAGTTGACATGTTGAGGCTCTCTATGGTATCCATACGAGCCTCTCGGGATCACCACGCTTCCACCACGTCCGACAGATGTGTTTCTCTTGCGCTCGCAGTGCTAGCTTGCGTCCTCCAAGGAATTGCAAGAGAAGAGTGTGGCTGTCCTTTTTGGAGGCTAGGGCAAGGAGACCTGCGAATTTCTCACTTAAAAGTTGTATTTATAGTGAAACTCAACTTCCAGGCCTAATGGGTTTCAAAGCCCTAATCCAATTAGGATTTAATTTCGGGCTTAATAATGGCTCAACTCTTTGGCCCATTATTAATACAAAATTTAAGTGAAACCATAACCCAAATAATTAGCCCATGCACTCTAATGATCCAAATAGCTCTATGTGTGCGACCCAATAGGCTCTTGCCACATTGGCAATGATCATAAATCACATTTATGATCATAAGCAATGAGCGGTGTCTAGCAACACATCATTGCTACCCAAGTGACAAGATTGTCGATGATTCGACTAAACCTTTATGATCATCACCGATATATGCCATTGTCCCTTTGTCCAAGATATCAAGACTAAGCACGAGACATGGAATGTGTCACTCTCGTATAGCCCAATCTTTGGTTTCTTGATTACCGAGTAGACCAACTTAAACTGATGACATTGATATCGTATATCAACTCATCCGAGCATGGCCATGCATTTTCTAAGTCTCACTCTATCAAGGGGCCCGAAGATATCGCTCCCGTTACATAGGAGGGACAAATCCCATCTTGATCATACAAATCCCTTCGAATGATATGTGACATACCCAATGACCTCCTTCAAGTTCACTCAGTTACGAGCAACAAAGGAAAGTATCAAAGTATGTGACTCACATGTTGGGAACCTTGATGATCTTAGGTCGAAAGACTACATATACCCTGATCACTATGGGAATCACTTATGACTCTCATATAACGATCCATGTAGTGTTCTCATGGTGGGTCGGTCCAGTACACAAGTTCTCCATTTTGTACCCATATGTAGACTACATATCTCATATTAGTCTCCACATATGCTAGTCGTTATGTATTATTGCAACCCGCTCCACAATAAAACTAGACCAGGGACTTTTAAGAATATCATTATTCTAGGGTTACAATTATGTTTGTTAAGTTACGCAGGAACAAAACAACAAACATAATTGTTGGATTAATGCCTTAATAAAATATCATGACTCAATGTGCAAAAAATACAATCATCTCATGATTGGCTTTTGGGCACAACACTAACACATGATAGAATGTCCTTGGAAATATGGCTGGAGCCTTATATTTAGCATGACTACAGCATAGATGGATTTTTGCAGTAGAGGGTACCTAACTTCAGCACCGTGCAAGGGTTTGCTGACATAATAAACTGGCCACTGTTTTCTTCCTTCTTCTTCCCTCACCAATACCAAACTTACTACTTTCTTGGTGACTATGATGTAGAGGATGAAAGTTTCTCCTTCTCTTGGTTGCTGAAGTGTCAGCAAATGGGTTAAGTAACTTTTAAGTTTATCCCAAGCCTTTTGGCAACCTTCATTCCAGGGATGTTCCATGGAGCCGAGGTTGCCTTCATTTTTTATAGCTCTGGTGAGAAGTTTAAAGAATAGTTAGCATTGATCTCCATATCTGAAGATGAATCTGCTGAGGGCCATTGCTCGCACTGTAAGCATCTACATGTCCTTGGTAGTTGTAGGAGTTTAGAATCCCAGTTAGCCCTTAACCTTATATGGATTGGCATCTATACCCCTTTTAGATATGATGAAGTCGAGGAATTTGCTCACAATCACCTCAAAAACACAATTTTCGGGGTTAAGATGGATTCCAAATTTTTGAAGTTGGTGGAATGCTTCCCCCAAGTCTATGATATGATTACTAGGTAGTCTACTCTTAACTATCATATGGTCGATGTACGGTTCCATGTTTTTCCCAATTTGGGTACCGAACACCTTATTTGTCAGCCTTTGGTCTGTGGCTCCTGTATTTTTAAGACTGAAAGGCATTCTAATGTAATAGTAGGTCCCAGCTTCAGTAATGAAGGTTATTTTTTCCTGATTTTCGGGATCCATCCGAACTGGTGGTATCCAGTAAAAGTGTCAAGCAAGCTAAGTAGACCATATTTGGCAGTGGAGTCTACCAATTGGTCTATCGATCGCAGAGGATACAAGTCCTTTAGACATGGGTCATTAATATTTCAAAAGTTTATGCACATTAGGAGTTTATCGCTCCTTTCCTTTGGGGCAACAACAGTGTTACTAAGCCATTTAAGGTACTTGACCTCCTTTATTATGTCTACTTCCGTTAGTCGTTGGACATCAGTTTTAAAGAAATTGTTCATATGTGTTGAGAGGCTACACTTTTCCTACTAAACAGGCCTTGCCTTAGGGTGTACTTTAAAGGTGTGATGAATTATACCCGAGTTTATTCTGGGCATATCCTTCAGGGGGTAAACAAATAGATCTTTGTTCTTTAATAGAAGGGATACAAATTTTTCCTTGTCACCTTCGGCCAGTTTTTTCCCCACTTGGGTACTTTGGCCAGGGACTAGTTATATATCCTCAGTTTCTATTTTTTAAACATCACCTTTTCCAGTTCTATTGCACCTTCACTAGTCGTGCTTTTCTCCCCCGAAGTCTGCATATGCAGTTTGGCTGGATTCTACCTTGCTTTAACAAACACTTTCCTAACTTCAGCCTAGTCAAGGAATATTTCTACGTCACCCTCCTTTGCCTCGAACATAACAGTTAGGTATTTCACATCGGCTTGGATGTAAAGGTTGCCTTGTTTCTATCTTCCAAGGATGGCGTTGTATGAAGATGGGACGTTTATGATGATGAACCTCATCATAGTGGAAGCAAATAGCTCCTTATCGGTCTTAACTGAGGTACCCCTTAGCATCAACGGCAAGTCAATCCATCCGAGTACGAGAGTTTTGTAGGACCAACCCTAAAGATGGGTGAGGTCACTAGCTTGAGATCACCCTAAGAAATTCCTAAGTTTGGCAATAGGTGGAAAAACAAAATGTCAGAATTACATTCATCATCAATGAGCACCCTCTACACATCCCAACTTCCAATCCTTACCATGATTAGGAAAGGATCGTCATGTGGAAACTCCACAATTGACCTATGACTTTGGGTTAGCTTGTTCATGGGGTTGTCAAACTCCGTGATTGGAATCTCCCTCACGTTCCTCTTTTCTTCGGCAGAGGGTAGTTTAGTGCTTATGGTTTAGAAAACCCCAGCTAAAGGCAGGGGTGCTTTTTGGGGCTTCTGTTGGTTCAGTGCCTGTCAGAGTCAAACTCCTAATCTTCTACTTTTCTTTCATCATCCGCTCTTTCTTTAGCCTGTGGCGATGGCATTCGCAAGTAGTGCAGAAGTTGCCCTTCTTTAATTAAGAACTCGTAGTTGATCCCTTACTGGAAGCAATCCTTATTGTCATGCCTGTGTTCTCAGTGAAATTGGCAGTACTTCTTCATGTTCTTTCTGTTATCTGAGGTCATGGCCTTTGGACATTTAATTGAAGTTCCCTGCCTTTCCAAGACCATGAGGATATTTGTCCCTGACGTGTTAAGGGGGTGAATGTTGCTAGCTTCTTTCCCCTGGATTTCTAGGGTCTGCCTTCTCCCTCAGATTGATACTAAGGTTGGTGACTATTACCTGTGAACTGGTGATGCTCAGACTTCAGCCCTCCCATTCTTAGTTCCTCAGCTATCATATGTTACTCTGCCCTTCGATAAAATTCACTGAGGGTGTTAAGGGGATATTTTGAGAACTTGTAGAAGAGCTGCAAGTCCCTCCTCAGTCCTCTGATCATTACAAGGATTCAAATTTCGAGGTGGAATTTTAGGAATGCTTAGGGCTTCTCCATTGAATCTATCAACATACTCTTGAATGGTCTCCTCCTTCTGTTGGGCTATATTGAACATTTGAATAGGCATCTTTGCCGTTGGCCAGCTCTCCATGAATTGTTGGATAAAGTCGGTAGAAAATTCCTGGAAGCCCATTATGGTTCCAGGTGACAAGGAGTTGTACCATGCAGTTGCTAGCTTGGATAAGGTGACCTCAAAGCACTTACAGAGGGTGGCGTCATCAGCCTCGTGTAACACCATGTTCCATTTATATTTTGTTACGTGGGCTTGAGGGTTGCTTCACCCATCATATGTTTCCAAGTGTGGTACTCAGAAGTAACTGTGCATAAGGGCTTCCATTATCGCCCTAATAAAGGGGGAGTCCTCTCTAGTGAAGGTCCCCAATAACTTCGACCAAATTGGTTTTTGGGAGACCTGTTTCTCCATGTTATCCATCCTTTCCAAAATTCCCTCTATCAAGATGGAAGTACCTTCATCTGCCCATTGCCTGGGAGCCACAGGCAAGGCAGAATGATGTCTTTTTTTCAACGAGTAACTTTGACGCTGTGGCGAGAGGGACTTCTCTAGCCGAAAAAGGGTCCAGTGGTGGGAGGTCCTTGGCTGTTTTGATCTAGACCCTGCCACATACCACCCACGGCATCGAGTCTTCTCTATTGAAGACTCGCTATGGAGGCTCCCTATGGATATCTCGTAAAGGGGTCCTTACATGAGAATGTGCGCGTGACCATCTTTGGTTGAGTTGCTACATCATTTCAACCACTATTGAGTGCTAGAAGTCATGCTGGAAGCTTATAGTGACCGTGGGAGGATATTCGTCTTCTAGAAGGGAAGGCCCTTGAGCTGCCTAATCATTTGTTAGCAATGGCTCAGGCGTAGGCTGAGACTTTGGATTGCTCTTATCGTTAGAATGTCGAATCTCCATGACAACGACTTGGGAATGAGTTCAAATAGATGGTCCCAAATGATGCTTTAGCACATCTTTAATGTAGAACATGTTGAACCTTCGGTAGACCTTCATTTGAGTAGTAGCTATAGCACTTTAAGAATAAGGGTTAGGAGCTCCTCGGAGTGTGTTTCCGGGGGAGGGATCTCTAATGCCCAAGTCAGTATATGAGAGGGGAAGTTAAGACTTAAGAGTAGAGAAAAGAAAATGAGGGTATCTATTGTGTCTTACTTGGGAGCCTCCCCCGAGTATTTGTAGGAGGTCAGAAGGAAAAGGACGTTATGCCTAGCTTGAGTAGAGCAAGACATGTATTTGGCCAGATTTGGTCCATACCTTCAGTGAGAGGTGTCTACAGCTAGACATAGGTGGTTATGCGTAGAGGTAAGTGGCATGTGTGAGGTTTCTATCAGAGATCCCCCCTACTATATTTGTCAGTTCTCCCTAAGACCCCTTGGGGATCTAAGACCCCTTTGACATGGATTTCCCCCGATGGTGATTGGAGATATGCCCTCATATGTGCGGATTGTTTTGGGCTGGCATTTCTTCTGTCGAGGATGATAAACCTACATTTCGAGGTTGGTTATGTACACTTTCAAGGATGGCGAAGAGTCTTTTTCCCAGGGTCTGTCATATACCTTTTTGAGGGTAGTGTAGATCCTTCTCCCAAGGTTGGTAACATAAAGTTTTGACGGTGGCGTTAGGTATGCCGATAAAAAGGTCATGTGGGCAACAGCTCTTCAGCTAGCACTATGAGTGTAGTGTTTTCATCCATGGTTTTATACGATATATTACTTGTGCGTGCATGAGCATTAAAATGTTTTCTTATGTAGGCGCACATATTTTATTCATGTTTTCTTTAAATCTTGCTAGACCACTGTCTTAGTTTAATAAACTTAAGTGTTTTATTCGAACTAAGAAAATATTTTTCTTAACTATCAAGTAAATACTAAATGTTAGGCAAGTGGCTAGGACTTACATAGTAAATCTTGACAAAAGATCCTGGAAATAAAGAATGATTCTAGCCTAGCTAAGAGTTTAGATTAGGTAACTCAACAATTTACCCTAATTTAGAAATTAATTAGGTATTTATTAGGATCGTTCCTTACAAAAAGCAACATAGGACTTCCTAATAAGGTCCGAGGGCCTGAACCTAGTGTGCCGGGTCAACACATGATGGAAATGATGCAAGCTAATAATTTTCAATTTGTGGTACATATGCAAGCTCTTGCTAAAGGCCAGACCCAGGTACCTAGAGGTAATACTGTCGATAAAGGACAGCAAGCTGAAGAAAGAATAGGTAGAAGGCTAGGTAAAGAGGCAATATGTAAAGAGCAAACAAGCAAACTTGTAGATGAGGAACAGGAACAGGATGAGGAAAGGAGACCCCAAGAAGTAGAAGACTGAAGTCAGAAGTCAGGAGAACCACTAAAAATTGAGAAGGGGAGCAATTAGGCACTAGTGCTGGAAGAGTAATGCCAGTGTTAGAAAGCTCCAAAGAAATGGATTCTTACAGAAGAACATGGACCTGTGGAAAAAGAAGAGAAAGAATAAAAAATGAGGGCTTAAGGGAAGGCTAGCTAGAAGGCTTCCCAGGACTTAAACATTGGAACCCCCAGTGTTTAAGGGAAGTGGTGATAAAAAAGATGCTGAATTCTAGACTTACGAAATAGAAAAAGTATCTGAAATGGTGGAGGTCATATCCACCCAGAAGGTGTTGTTCATTACGTTAAAGCTGGAAGGTAGTACAGAACTTTGGTGGATGACAGTGTAGAGGGCTTACATGAGTAGGAATGAAGGAAACTCCATAGGGAAGAGAAGACCCATGAGATGGGCTGAGTTCCAGCAGGTGTGTCAACAGCAATATCTAAGTGAAGCTCGTAAAGATAAAAAACAAATGGAGTTTGACTTGCTGGAGCAAGGAAATATGTCAGTCAGAGAATATGAACACAGATTAAGTAGTCTTCTTTGGTATGCCCAACTGTATGATCGGCAGGAAGAGTTATGATAGGCGAAGGGCTATCGCCCTTAAGATCTCCTGATCAGCTAACCAGAAACCACCGTCAGTGTTAGCTTAGCCCCGACCTCGGCGCACCCTCAACACCACCCTTCGAAAGGTAACACGACGAACTTAGGGAAAAGGTGCCTTCCACCACTCTCAGATTTATGAACCTACTGTTAGGTTTTGGGAGCCAAACAGTGCAGCGGAATTTAATCGAAACCCTCCAGGATCCAAGTAAAATGGGGTAAACGGGGTGTTTGAAAATTTTCATACCTAATTTTCGGTTAAGATCTCTCACTCAACTGTAGAGTTGAATCACAAAACCTGAACAGTTCACGTGTTTAAGCTCTCTATGGTATCCACACGAGCCTCTCGGGATCACCACGCTACCACCACGTCCCGGCAGATGCATTTCTCTTGCGCTCGCAGTGCTAGCTTGCGTCCTCCAAGGAATTGCAAGAAAAGAGTGCAGCTGTCCTTTTTGGGAGGCTAGTGCAAGGAGACCTACGAATTTCTCACTAAAAGTTGTATTTTAGTGAGACTCAACTTCCAGGCCTAATGGGTTTCAAAGCCATAATCCAATAGGCTTTAATTTCGAGCTTAATAATGGCTCAACTGTTGGGCCCATTATTAATACGAAATTATTGTGAAACCATAACACAATTAATTAGCCCATGCACTCTAATGATCCAAATAGCTCTATGTGTGATAGCCGAAGCGCTATCGCCCTGATCACCCACCGACCATGGGAAAGAGAGGGCCAGACACCTAAGGCATACGACCTTGAAAAGGACCCTGGAGTGAAGGAAATCACATACTTGAGGCACACGGCCTCGGTAGCTCACTAATTCCAACTTCGGGAGCCATCGCAATGCCTCATTCGGGATGGTGACTGAACCAGCTTCGGGGGAGAAGGACCAATCACCCTCCGAGGGAGAAAAGCCCCCGAAGACGGAAACGCCGAAGTTCCAGCCTGACTCCGAAAAAAGGGCTCCTCACACAGAAGTGAGACATCAACCAAAGGGACCTCGGTTGTACGGCAAGAGCTATTAAGGAGTCTCTGACACTCCGATCACATACGTCTCCGACACACCACCTTCAGACACGCCCTGACACGCCAACGCAATCTAATGTCCTGTCACGAAGGGCTATAGCTAACGGCCTGAGAAGCCTGCAGGTGGCTAGGGACCCCGCGCCCAGAAATACGAACACCATCCGACCATACACGTGCTGCACACATGTCACCACCTGAGGGGTCACCCCCTTTCTTTTATACAAGGGAAATTATCACAGAAAGGGGAGGCTCCGGCGGCATCATCTGGCCCGGAGAAGAGAGACTCTCTTATGGGAAAAAGGGACCGAGAGAGGCCGGAAGACAGAGGACACCCTCCTCTCTCGACCTAAAAATTCTCCCTTCAGCCCTCAGAAAGACACGCCAGGCAAGTGTCTCTTGTGCTTATTACTACGTCTCTCTCTCTCTCCCTCTCTCTAAGCACTGACTTGGGCGTTGGAGGTTCCCCCCAGGAAAACCACCCCGGGGGAGTCCTAACCCTTGTTTTCTGACAGTTTACGCTAGGTCTCCCTGAAGGATATCTGTCCCTGACTTTCTCTCGCACCGGAGGTACCTCCTGTCACCACCCAGTCACGGGGCCAAGAAGTTGCCGGCCATCACTTCAGGTGATCCGCCCTAGACGCCTTCCTTCTGGACTAACCCTTACCTCCAGGACTCTCCGCTGCCCTCACCACTACACATAGTGGAGATGTTGGCTCCGCACCACCAGACCGCATCATCTTAGCCGAAGCGCTATCACCCTGACCACCCACCGACGACGGGAAAGAGAGGGCCAGACAACTGAGGCATACGACCTCGGAAAGGACCCTGGAGTGAAGGAAATCACATACTTGAGGCACACAGCCTCGGTAGCTCACCAATTCCAACTTTGGGAGCCATTGCAGCGCTTCCTTCGGGAAGGCGACCGAACTAGCTTCGGGGGAGAAGGACCAATCACCCTCCGAGGGAGAAAGGCCCCCGAAGACGGAAATGCCGAAGTTCCAGCCTGACTCCGGAAAAAGGGCTCCTCACGTCAAAGTGAGACATCAACCAAAGGGACCTTGGTTGTACAGCAAGAGCTATCAAGGAGTCTCTGACACTCCGATCACATACGTCTTTGACACGCCACCTTTAGACACACTCTGACACGCCGACGCAGTCTAATGTCCTGTCACGAAGGGCTACAGGTCGCGGCCCGAGAAGCTTGCAGGTGGCTAGGGTCCCTACGCCTAGAAACATGAACACCATCCAACCATACACGTGCCGCACACGTGTCACCACCTGAAGGGGTCACCCCCTTTCTTTTATACAAGGGAAATTATCACAGAAAGGGGGGTCCAGCAGCATCATCTGGCCCGGAGAAGAGATACTTTCTTCTGGGAAAAAGGGAGTGAAAGAGGCCGGAAAATAGAGGACGCCCTTCTCTCTCGACCTGAAAACTCTCCCTTCAGCCCTCAGAAAGACATGCCAAGCAAGCATCTCTTGCGCTTATTACTACGTCTCTCTCTCTCTCCCTCTCTCTAGGCACTAACTTGGGCGTCGGAGGTTCCCCCTCGGAAAACCACCCCGGGGGCCTCATAACCCCTGTTTTCTGAGTGTTTACGCCAGGTCTCCTTGAAGGATCTCCATCCCTGACTCTCTCTCGCACCGGAGGTACCTCCTGTCATCACCCAGTCACGGGGCCAAGAAGCTGCCGACCATCACTTCAAGTGATCCGCCCTGCATGCCTTTCTTCTGGACTAACCCTCACCTTCAGGACTCCCTGCTTGTTGGGTTTCGGGAGCCAAACAGCACAGCGAAATTTAACCGAAACCCTCCAGGATCCAAGTGAAACGGGGTAAACCGGGTGTTCGAAAATTTTCATACCTAATTTTCGATTGAGATCTCTCACTCAACTGTAGAGTCGAATCACAAAACCTGAATAGTTGACGTGTTCAGGCTTTCTATGGTATCCACACGAGCCTCTTGGGATCACCACGCTTCCACCACGTCCCGGTAGATGCGTTTCTATTGCGCTCGCAGTGCTAGCTTGTGTCCTCCAAGGAATTGCAAGAGAAGAGTGCGGCTGTCCCTTTTGGAGGCTAGGGCAAGGAGACCTGCGAATTTCTCACTTAGAAGTTGTATTTATAGTGAGACTCAACTTCCAGGCCTAATGGGTTTCAAAGCCCTAATCCAATTAGGATTTAATTTCGGGCTTAATAATGGCTCAACTCTTGGGCCCATTATTAATAAGAAATTAAAGTGAAACCATAACCCAAATAATTAGCCCATGCACTCTAATGATCCAAATTGCTCTATGTGTGTGACCCAATAGGCTCTTATCACCTTTATGATCATCACCGATATATGCCATTGTCCCTTTGTCCAAGATATCAAGACTAAGCATGAGACATGGAATGTGTCACTCTCGTATCGCCCAATCTTTGGTTTCTTGATTACTGAGTAGACTAACTTAAACTGATGACATTGATATCGCATATCAACTCATCCGAGCATGGCCATGCATTTTCTAAGTCTCACTCTATCAAGGGGCCCGAAGATATCGCTCCCGTTACATAGGAGGGACAAATCCCATCTTGATCATACAAATCCCTCCGCATGATATGTGACATACCCAATGACCTCCTTCAAGTTCACTCAGTTACGAGCAACAAAGGAAAGTATCAAAGTATTTGACTCACATGTAGGGAACCTTGATGATCTTAGGTCGAAGGACTACATATACACTGATCACTATGGGAATCACTTATGACACTCATATAACGATCCATGTAGTGTTCTCATGGTGGGTCGGTCCAGTACACAAGTTCTCCAACTTGTACCCATATGTAGACTACATATCTCATATTAGTCTCCACATATGCTAGTCGTTATGTATTATTGCAACCCGCTCCACAATAATACTAGACCAGGGACTTTTAAGAATATCATTATTCTAGGGTTACAATTATGGTTGTTAAGTTACGCAGGAACAAAACAACAAACATAATTGCTGGATTAATGCCTTAATAAAATATCATGACTCAATTGTGCAAAAATACAATCATCTCATGATTGGATTTTGGGCACAACACTAACACTGCTGCCCTCACCACTGCACACAATGGAGATGCTGGTGCCGCACCATTGGACCGTATCATTTGGCATCGTCTGTGGGAACACGCCCAGGTTGCCAAAGTTGAAGCTCCGCGTTCTAGGGAAAAGGGGCTCCCGAGGTCCCCGTCCGCGCTAGAAATTCAACGGGCAACCAAATCAATGGTGGCAGGGACTTCCCTGACCAAGGGCGAGAGGCCCCTGACTGTTACCATAGGCTTCCTGCGCCAATTCCCATGCCCTGGCGTGGTCAAAATGATGCAATGGTCAAGCCAAAGATGGCAGCAGCAAAATTCGGGCCGAAGGCCCCCTCATCAGTACCTCATTGGGATGAGAGTCCCATATCAATTCGTAAGAGTTTGGGAAACAGAGATTGACGAGTTGAGTCATCGGCGGGAAGCATACGCCCTAGAGTATGACCTACGGGAAAAGCAGGGTCGGGATGACCCAGGCTTCCCCGCCGAAAGAGTTCTGCACCCGAGGAAAAAATTGCCATCTGCTCGGCAACGAAGTCAAAACCCATTGCCCTGAAAGGTTGATGGCCGAAGTGCCATGGTCTTGGCCACTAACTTCGGAGGAGGGACCAAACAACTGACATATCCGACCTCGGAAGACCCATCGCACCAACCTCAGAAAGTTACTGTATCGCCTCCCCATCAGAGGACGAATGAACCAACTTCGGAAGAGTGAGAACACCCCGAAGAAAAGGTGTCACCCCGGGGAGAGGTCCTTGCTCGTCCACCTAAAAGGTAACGTCGGCCGGAGGGACCTCAGACGGGTGATGGGTGATACGAAGGAGTCTCTGACATATTTGCCCGTACGTCCTAGACGTTGACCTCAAGCATTCTGACAGGCCACTGTAGTCCGTGCTCTGGCACACTGAGACACGATTCTCGACAAACCATTGCCCGAGAAAGCCTGTACACGGCTGACCACTTTCCTGTTTAAGAGGTACGGATCCTATCCGTCCATACACGTGTCACGATCAGGAGGGTTCATTTTCTCCTATTTACAGCAGCAAAAACTCTAGGCAAAGGGGGGCTGGACAGGAGCTTTGGAGAACACTCCAGAGTCCCAGTTTTCTCCTCTCTTCCCCTCTAGGCATGCCAGAAAAATTCCTCCAGCGTGATGCTTCCCCTTACGTGCATGCCAGAAAAATACTCCCAGCCAGTCTATTTTATGCCTATTCTTTGCTATTTAGAGGCACTGACTTGGACGTCGGAGGCTCCTCCCCGG
Source organism: Aquilaria sinensis (assembly GCA_005392925.1). Lineage (NCBI taxonomy): Eukaryota > Viridiplantae > Streptophyta > Magnoliopsida > Malvales > Thymelaeaceae > Aquilaria > Aquilaria sinensis. Next base: position 15,471 of record SMDT01001573.1, on the reverse strand, counting down.
AAAACCGCTCCGGGGACCTCCTAACCCCTGTTTTCTGTATATTTCAAGCCGAACCGCTTGAAGATGTCAACTTTTTCAGGCTCCTTCCTGCACTGAAAATCCTTCATGGCCCCCGCTCTACATCGTAGGACGGCCACCTATGACATTCCTCAGGAGGTCCCTGTCACCCCCGTCGTGGAGCCACGGCGGGATCGTAAACGATTGCTAACGCAACGCCATCATTTGGTGCTGTCTGTGGGAACTTATTTAGGCAGCCGTGATCAGAAACTCGGCGTTCTAAGGACAAAAGACTCCCTGAGTGTTAGGCACCTCCTATGTGCTTGGCTTAGGCCAAGGAAAACCAAGGAAAAATGAGAGAAAACAGAAAGGGAAGAAAGAGGAGCCATGGAGACTGGCACAATGACTTATGTGCAAAACTAGAAACTATCAGGACTTAGTTGCACATGGAAAACGTACTATGGGAAAGCTGACAGAAAACTGAGAAAGGGGACCAAACTGTGCACTAAGTTAAGTGGTATAAGTGAAACCACAAGTTTAAAGATGGCATTGTTGGCCATGCAAATTTCCATAATGGCTAGTGCAAGACTAGACCATTTATGGGAGACAACCATGATTACTAGTCAAAATCTTGTCTACCACTAGTGTACTATTCACTAGTTACTAGTTAAACTAACTAGTCTTTATTTTAGTTACATGGCCAGTCATGCATGGGTGCTTATGACAACTTGGTACTTGTGTTGTTTATTTTCTTGGCACTTTGAGCCATGTGTGGACTTAAGTGCCCATTTAGACACAAGTTTGAGTGGCGGCCTTGTGCATAAGTGGACTTAAGGGCTATATTGCGCCATTCAAAGAAATGGAAGTGGAAGTTGGCATTTTAGCTAACTAAAGCAAATGACTTTCGGCCGAAACTAGCCTAAGTCCATTTGCTTCATTTTGGGCTTCCTTGTCCTTGCTAAACCGAAAGCGTTTTGAGAGCTCCTTCACAATCTTGCCTTGACATCCAAAGTTCTTGAAGTACTTGGCGAATTCAAGCTTGGAGAAGTGGATTCGGCTTGTGCTTGCTTGGATTCAAGCTTTGTTTAAGAAGAAATGGTGAAGGGCCGAGCCATTTAAGCTAGGGTTCTTGAGGTAACCTCAGAATTTCCTTGAATCCATGGTATTTCTTTCCATGAATAAGGAATTTTGAATGCTCATATGTTGCTAAGCTTGGAGAATAGAGCAATTGAAATATTATGTGGAAAACCTAGCTATGGCCGAATGTGATGAACATGTGTTCTTGGTGTTCTTCTTGGAGTTCGTGGAAATTAATCCATGTGTGATGCTTGTTGATGATTATTTAACCTTGTGATAGGTTGTTTGGGTGAAGAACACCAAGATTGTGCAAGTTAGTACTTTGGCCGAAAGTGCATTTTGAGGTAACCCATGTTCAATCTTTGTTTACATGGCATTAACGCCATGAACCATGCTTATTGATGCATTGGTATATGTGTGTTGGATTGGATTGAATGAAGAACATGTGTATGTGAAATGGGTACTATGGCCGAAAGAGTGGAAATGGTGTTTACATGTATTTTGCTTAGTTACATGGTAATTGTGCCATGAGTAAGCTTATTGGTTGTTTGGCTACTCATTTGGTGTAATGGAATGTTGAGTAGTACAATGAGATGAAAATGTGTGCTTGGGCCGAAAGCTTGAATTAGAGTGAAATGGTATATTTCACTTGGTTACTTGGCATTAATGCCATGGTTGTTGTTTATTGGAGATTATAATGGCTCATGGTATGTGAGATTAATGGGCAGCTTATGTTTAAGTATTTTGGCTTATATGGCCGAGAGCTTCAAAGTGTTGGGTGATAGTGTCTTTCATTGAAATCATGGTATTTGATCCATGGGTTATGTTGTTAATGATTATGCCTTATTATGGTAGGCATTAAGGTTGAAAGGCACTTGGACACTTGAAGTTTTATTGGAGACCGAGAGCTTGAGGTAGGGTTCACTACACTTGAGTTCGCTTGGTAATATATGCCATGGTTCAAGTGATGGTTAAAATTTTCCATGTGATCTTAGTTACTTGATGGGCTTATTGGTTATATTTGGTTGCAATGTTGATTAGCTAATTGACTATGGTACACGTACTAAAAATGCAAGTGAATGTGGCCTATTTGCTTGGCATTTTGGGAGCTCCATATGGAATGAGCTAATTGACTATGGTACATGTACTAAAAATGCAAGTGAATGTGGCCTATTTGCTTGGCATTTTGGTAGCTCCAAATGGAATGTTATTGGTAAGATTATGTGCAAGGATTGCACACGAGTACATGTATGGCTTATATGGCCGATAGCAACAATGTGAAGTGTGTGTGAGTACTTGTGTGCCTTGGTGATTTCTTGTGCATGCTAACCCCCATTATTGTTATTGTATATGGATACACCTGCTTTTCTTGTCTTTGTGTTTGTTTTGCAGGTTGAGCTAACTAATTAGAGGTTAAGCCTTGAGTGTTCACTCGGTTTAACTAAATAAACTCTTTAAGAGTTGGGTATAATGAAGTGAATCCTACTGAGTTAAACTCACTACCCATTCTCCATTTTTTTCAGGCAAGGATATTCAGCCTGAGTAGTGCTAAGCTGCCTTGTGTGTGCACTTATTGTTTATTTGCTTTGTTGCTAAGGTATGTGCCAATGTGTGCTTGGCTTGACACTTTAGAATTATTTGCAAGTCTTATTGTGAGTTGGCCGAGACTTATGGTTTAAGCTTGCAGGCTGTAGAGTGGGAACTGTCTAGGGGAGCATGGATACCTAGACTTTAGCTCTGGTTTTGCTTTTCACCTTTATGACCATGAACATGGCCATGGGCTTGGTGTTGCAGTGTGTGCTTTTTTATGGGATCCTTAAGGTGATGTTTGAGCATTAGGAGTTTGGTCTCGGTCTGTATATAACTTGGCATGAACAACTTATGGGTGCTTGGCATTATTAGCCATGTTATTTGCTAGGTAGACTACACTTTTGGTTGTGTATATTTGTAGTCTCGGATTCCTAGATGGTGTTATTTTGAGAACCTTGTATGCCAAGTTATGTGTGAGAGTATGGATGGTTATGTGTATGGATATGTGTTATGAGTGTTATGGGCCAAGGTTTGGCACTTTCATATGATATGGATGGCATGATCTTGCAAGTTGTATGGTGCACCATTGTATGTATGTTTGATGGCCGAGAGCTACATGCATTGTTCCTGGTGGTTTTCCAAACTTAAACCAACATTGTGGGCTTCTTGGTTGCCAAATAGGTAGCACACTTGATTGCACACCAAGTATGCACTGGAAGTTGCATTATTTGTTGCCTTGCTTGTCATGCAAGAAAGTGGTTTGGGCCTTACTTACGCTGCAAGTAATTACTAGTTTGGTTTGAAAGCCACCTGGGCCACCTCCCAGGCCCATTACCTTAAGAAAATAAGACTTAAAGATAGTCCATGTGGTATGGCCGAGGGCTAGTTACCCAGTTTTTAGTTTGGGCTTGTGAGTCAGGTTGGGGACTTACAGGCCAGGGCCTGTGTGAGGTGTGACACTGAGGCCCCCGTCCGCACCGAAGACTCGCCCGGCGGCCGAACAATTAAGGAACAGGGATTTCCCATCCTGGGGATGATCATCCTTCGGATGTCACTGTGGCTTTCCTGCATAATTTCCCACGCGTCGCCGTGGTCGAAATACTGCAGTACATAGACCGAAGATGTTCGTGTGCAAATGTCGAGCCGAAGTCTTCTCTCTCGATCCTTTTGACGAGGGGAGTAGGGGTGACCCAAGAGCCGGTGGAAACAAAGAGCAGTGGGGAGAATATCCAAAGGACGTGCTTCCCCTCGAAATATGATAGGCAGGAAAGGTAGGATCGGTGCCGACCAGACCCCCCGTCAAAAGAGTTCGTACCAAAGGAAGGTTGCTGTCCCTCAGACAGTAACACCGAACCCACTCCCCCGAAAGGACGCTACGCGTTGATATTAAACAGGAAAAAAGACTATGATCCTACTCCAACGGACACACTACCATCGTCCAAAAAAGGAGTCACCCCTGCGCGACGTCAGAGGGAAGAGAGTAAATGGGCAAGTGCGCCGAACTCCAAAGATACTACATCACGCACAGGTCCAGAGGGGACATTATAACCCCAGGCAACAGCGGACCATTACCGAAAGTCCAGAAACAGAAAAAAGGGAAATCCATCGAAGACCGAACATAGGCGAAAGACAAAAACTCCCGACCGAAGGAGTTCCAGGCGCAAAAACACTACGACACTGGAACGATACTTCGGAGCTCCGAGGATGGGGAAATCGCCTGAGTTAGCATATTCGGTTAACAAAGTCGTGAATCACCCAAGACCGGCATTACTGGGAACAAAAACCTGGGATAAGGGAAGGAAAATGCCCCGCAAAGAGCCATCTTCCAAAGATTCTGATGAAACGGCAAAAAGTACAGAAAATGTTCCGGATAATCTTCCTTGATTGAGGAAGAACAACGTTGGAAGGAAAGCTCAGGCCCATTATAGAGAGGCATCGGCAGAAAGAGGTGCAGAGCAGCGCGCAAAAAGAGGTGCGAATAGACGCGCCCAAGAAGGGCGAGAATGGCCAAAAAATGCACCAGCACCCAAAAGAAGGCTTTCGGAATAAAATGCCCAAAATACTCCCATCAGAGTGGGGAATTCTGAGAGACTGCCCTCAGCGCTCGGCAGATACGGTTCACTGCCAACAAAGCCTGAAGCAAAATGCTACGAGAAAACAGTAAACCACCTCGTTTGGCGAAGCCCCTACTGATCAAGCAGGCAAAAAGCATACAAAAGCCTGCTTAAAGGAACATGATGCACGGAGATGGCACATTATTGCCAGCAGCATAAAGGGCTTTAGCCTTTAGGCGATGGAGGCAAAAAATTTAGCCATTACCTCCGAAGTAAAATGATACTTTGGTCCACCAGCTTAGTTTTGAAGTAACAAGCAAGTGGAAGTCCCGGAATAGAATTACACACCGGGGACTACAAAAAAGTCGGAAGAAGCAAAAGGAGAAGGTCCAGCAGGGCTGATAAAATTCCTGCTGGGAATTATCAAGCCAGTCTTCCGACAAACTACAAGGAGAAAAAACCTTCCTTACTCACCTGCAAATGCCAGTGCCCACTTGGACCAATAAAGCTACCAAGTAAAGCGTGAGTATTCGGAGGAAGGAAGAACAAGCTCGGGAGGAATGCTCGGCAAAAAAAAAAAAGAAAGAAAAAAGAAATAGCCGCAAATCGGGAAACCGAACTCGAGCCACTCCCAGAAGCATGAACAAACTCTGGAGAAGTGTTTCCTCTGCAAAAGATGGCCGTGGGCACAAAAATGCCCCGAACGGCAAAAGGAGACTTCATTCTCCAAAAGGCCAAAACACAACCCCGAGAACTGCCTCAGGGGAGAACTTTGGCCACCAAAAGGACCTCTCCTAAATCAAGGCAAGGTCCGAAAGAGAGCATCATCAACTTGGCAGCATCAAAGGGAGAAAATTGAGAAATACCTCAAAAGAATTTTTAGGTAAACAGTACTTTTAGCTAAACAGTACTTAGAAAATTTCTCTTTTCTCCTGCACATGTTACCCGCCGAAAAAGGCTGAAGTACGCACGCTCAAAGGCTTGGAATCCATCAAAGGCAATCTGGTGTTCGCCTGAAAAGTCTTTGATAACCGAGAAAACAAAGTCAGCCAGCAGAAAGGCCAGGGAATGGTTCTCCGAAGACCCCTAGCCGTCACTACAGAGACCATTATCCCTACAAAAGTAGTGTGGCCAACAGGTGTCTGGTAAAAGAAGAAATCACCTCGGAGTGAGAATTAAGCTCGCCCTAGTTGATGAACACTGAGAAATGGCCAAATTCAAAAGAAAGGTTTTTTCAGCGAAAATTGGCGGTAAGTGCAAACCTGCATGGAAGGACAAGAGGAATACGGAATGGAGACCTCGCTATCCGAAAGGCCGAATCCCCAAAAACCATCACATGGGGTGCTTCGGCCAAACAGGAAAGAGCCTCGCTCGGCGAGGTCCGAAGGAGAGTATACGACCTCGGCAACACCGAAGGGAGAAAATCTGAGGAACAAAGCACCTGGCCACCTTCAAGAAATTCTATACTTAGAATTTTCAGACAAGAAATAATGCAAGCCAGGAATTCGTCTGAGTCCTAAAAAGTTTTCTCCTGTCTGAGAAGAATCTCCGAACAAGGACAAAGCATGCACTCCCAGAAATCTCCTGTTCCTCCAGAGGTTGGCAGCATATGCCAAAAAAAAAAAAGGGGGGGGGGGAGGGCAAAGTGTACCGAATACGGCCGAACAAGGGTAGCCTAAAAATTTGCCCAAGGGAACTTCACCAACTACGCAAGATCGCCTGAAAAAATAGCTGGAAAAACAAGCAAAAGAAGTTTGCTTCCGAAGCCTCCAAACCGAAAGAGTTCTGGACAACGAGGAAACAAAAGAAGCGCGTTTCTAAAGTCCTCTAACCGAAAGTGCTCGGGACAACTGGGAAACCGAAAGGTTGATCAAAAGACTTAGCCAAAATTATGAAGGAAAAAAATTCATTAATATAAGGAGAAGATTACAAGAAGTACAAGAGAAACACGAAAAGAAAAACCCTAGGGTGCTTAAGGATCCCCGGCAGCGCGAGAAGTTCCAGCTCCCGTGTCTCTAGCCGTCGCCTTCGGCACAGGTAGAGGAACAGGTGGCAGGTTGAGGTGATCAGCTTTCGACCAAGTCCACCGAGGACCCTTGGGAATATCCAGGGCCGAAAGAAAGGAGGTATCGAGGTCCGGATAGCGTTGCAAAAATTGATGGCGAGCTAAACAAAAGCCGTCCTGAAAGGACACCTTCGACATCTGGACGGCTTTATCCCTCTCTACATCTAGCAAGTTCGCCTCATTCTCAAGACCAGCAACCTCTTTCTCGAGACCCAGGATCTCCTCCTTCAGACCGGCAATCCTCCGCACCAATCCCTTCGCGTTTCTCCTTTTCGCTGCACTCCTCCTCAGAAAATAAACCCTGGCTTGAAGAGCCGCCTTTTCGGCAAGAGTCTTCTTCAGAAGGGCAGCTTCTTCTTCTTTCTCCTTCTGAATAACCTCATTGGCCGAAGTCAAGCGCACAACCTCCTCGCCAAGGTCGCTCATTTTACGGGAAAAGTCCTTCAAAAGGTCCGATTGGCCTATGAGGAACTCATCCCGGAGCAGAGCAACCTTCTCCCTGGCTATGCGCCCTAACTCGACATTGGCTATGTCCAAGTTAATACAGAAGAGCCTAGCCTGCTCCAGTTCACTTTCAGCCCGAGCTCGGGCAGAAGACTGCTCTGCCGCCCAAAATCGGAGGTGTTCACTGTACCCCAAAAGCTGCGAAAAAAGAAGGAGAATATCCTCAGGGAAAGCAGCATAAGGAAAGGCAAAACACTTGGGCAAAAAAGAGAGAAGGTTACCTGAGCGGCGCGTTCAGAAATTCTAGTGGCAAGGATATCCCCAGAAGTGCACTCCTCGGCAACTACCCTAGAAGAGGCTTCTGTAAGAACACCCCTCGCCATCTAGGGAGCCATCTCTTGGCAATCCCCGGAAAACAAGTTCATGTCTTCCGTGAAAGACCAAAACGGCTTCATCGAAATTTTGTCTTTCGGGAGAAGGGAGTCCCGAAGAGCCCGTCTTCGAGCATGATCAGCCATCCATGTGGGGGTCGCCCGGTCCTCTGCAAAATGGAGGGGCGCGAGTCAGGAAGGGCTCCTCGAAAACATAAGTTATGAGCAAGAAGGTATTCGGAGCAAACCTGGTGCAACCCCGGTAGTATCTTTGGTAGTGTCCGCCGTAAAGGCCGGAATGTACTTGCGTTTGTCCTTGCGACGTCTGTCCAACTTTTGAATAGTTGGACTCTCGGGCAAAGAGCCTGAAAGCCCCATGGGCGAGATGGGACCCGACGGAGTGAAAAGGGTGACTACTCCAGCGGGCACCTCGGCCGCCGCAATATCGGCCTCAGAAGATGTCGCAGCTACTTCGGAGGGGGTAACAACCCTGGTGGATAACGGAGTAACATCAACCATGGCCAAGGTTGCAGTAGTGTCGGTGGAAGTGGCCATCACATCGGTTGAGATATCAACGTTCGTGGAAGTAGCAATAACTTCATCGACCTCCACCACATCCTCGGAAGGTGAAGTAAGGGCTCTCTTCTTTGACTTCTTGGCCGAAGACGGTCCGCTCCCAGTAGACTTGCGCCTTTTGGAGCCACTTTTCTTTGCTTGTTCTCCCTTCTCTACTTGACCAAGGAAGAGATTCTTGTAGTAGGCGGCAGAATCGTCAGCCATCTCTGAAAAATGGGGAAAAGCATCAGTACGAGTCCAAAGGCGTTTAGCCAAAAAAGGAGTTTCCGGGAAATAAGGAAAGCGTCAGCAAAAATTGAAAAAATACGACTTCGGAAAATTGAGAAACTAGCAAAAGTCGAACAACTCCCAAGGAAGGCACTCATGAAAAACCTTGCCAAAATCAGGATTCCTGGATGCTGTTGTAAATAGTGACTGGAAATCGCTCCGCCGTGCAGACCGTCGCTCAAAGAAATGAAAAAGGAGAGAGAAAGCGAGAGCAAGGGGGAGAGCACAGAAGGAGCAAAAGAAAAGAATGACAAAGGGGAAGCTTATATAGAGCAAAGAAAGGGCAATTGAAAAGGCGTCATAACTGCTGCATGGGAGTGAAACGTCACCATAATTACCCTTCCTAGGCAAAAAGACGTGCCATACCAATTGACGCTTGCCACGTGTCGATCATCGCGAGAAACTAGGGCATGTTTTCTGACACCCTGAAGATTTGGGTCTAGCCCCAGATTGACACACCTAGTTTCAAGGCATGACAGTCCATTGACTTAAGACAGAAAAGATCAGATTGGACATCTCGGACATCTCGGCAATGCCGAAAGGCAAGTATGCGACATTCGCCCGAGCAAACTACACCCTTAAAATGGCAAAGTACCTTTCTTGCAAATGATATAAGCTGGATCCTCTGAAAGTGCTCCCAAAAGGGTTCCAAGCCGAAGTCATACTTCGGCTTTCCGAAGGAGGGCATGTGATGGCCGAAGTGCCATGGTCTTGGCCACTAACTTCGGAGGAGGGGCCAAACGCCTGACATATCCGACCTCGGAAGACCCATCGCACCAACCTCGGAAAGTTACTGTATCGCCTCCCCATCAGAGGATGAATGAACCAACTTCGGAAAAGTGAGAACACCCCGAAGAAACGGTGTCACCCCGGGGAGAGGTCCTTGCTCGTGCACCTAAAAGGTAACGTCGGCCGGAGGGACCTCGGAGCAGTGATGGGTGATACGAAGGAGTCTCTGACATATTTGCCCGTACGTCCTAGACGTTGACCTCAAGCATTCTGACAGGCCACTGTAGTTCGTGCTCTGGCACACTGAGACACGATTCTCGACATACCATTGCTCGAGAAAGCCTGCACACAGCTGACCACTTTCCTGTTTAAGAGGTACGAATCCTATCCGTCCATACACGTGTCACGATCAGGAGGGTTCATTTTCTCCTATTTACAGCAGGAAAAACTCTGGGCAACAGGAGCTTTAGAGAACACTCCAGAGTCCCAGTTTTCTCCTCTCTTCCCCTCTTGGCATGCCAGAAAAATGCCTCCGGCGTGATGCTTCCCCTTACGTGCATGCCAGAAAAATACTCCCAGCCAGTCTATTTTATGCCTATTCTTTGCTATTTAGAGGCACTGACTTGGGCGTCGGAGGCTCCTCCCCGGAAAACCGCTCTGGGGACCTCCTAACTCCTGTTTTCTGTATATTTCAGGCCGAACCGCTTGAAGATGTCAACTTTTTCAGGCTCCTTCCTACACCGGAAATCCTTCATGGCCCCCGCTCTCCATCGTAGGACGGCCACCTATGACATTCCTCAGGAGGTCCCTGTAACCCCCGTCGTGGAGCCACGGCGGGATCGTAAACGATGGCTAACGCAATGCCATCAAAGGTCATCTGCAACTTGAGGTGAGGGTAGAAGGCGTCGACTCTAGCATTTAGAAAGGACTATCGAAATGGTGCATCGAACTCAAACAGTACTACATCGCGCGTACGCCTAGAAGGGCAGTAAGCGCCCAGGTACTGGCAGACTAGATCACCGAAATCCCAGAAGTAAGGAAGGCTGAAACCAACAAGGGAGACAGAGCGAAGGTAGATCCAGAGTGGACGCTCCTTGTCAGTGCAACCCTAAGCGCAGAACATCAGGGTGCTGGCATACCTCCTCAGGGGCCCGAAGGCAGGGAGGCCACCAGAACAATGAAATTTGATTACCAAAAGTGCTGGGCCATCCGAGCATGGCAACGCTAGGTATAGTAACCTCGTACAAAAAGTAGAAAGATCCTACACAAAGGAATCTCGCAACCAAAGAGTCCCGAAAATCCTCATGAAGAGGCAAGAAGTGCGAAGATGTTCCGGACGATATTTCCTGACTAAGGAAAAACTATGCAGGCAAAGGTATGCAACTCCGTTATAAAAATATATATATCGGTAAAAAGGGTGCAGGATAATTCGTCCGAGAGGTGTAAAATTGGCTAGAGACACGCCAGCACCCGAAGACTGCCTTCTAAGCAGATAACCTCGGAAAGACTACATTGAGCCACTCCAGAACAGCACCAAAAAATGTGAAGTTCTGCGTGTTAGCAGAGGACTACTTCACTGAGTGGGGTAAGGCAGAACTCCTAGCAACCATGCCGGCAAAAGGTGCACAAAAAGTTCGTCTGGAAGAACATAGTATGCTGATTTGGCATACCGACGGTGATACTGGCCAATAATGATTTCCAGTCTATGAACAAGGGATTTCAAGAATTCGTCACCGACCTCGGAATAAAAAGGCACTTCGGCCCACTAGCTCAGCCCCCAAGTAACAGATAAGCAGAGTTGCCAAAAGAGCCATAAAAGAGGGACTATAAGAGATTCAAAGGGAAAGTGGCCAGGAGAACTTCCTACTGTACCAAGGAGTTATCAGACAACTCCCCGAGGGACCAAGAAGGAGACACTTTACTCGCTTATCCCCAGTACAGAAAGCCATTATCCATTTGAAGTAGTTCGGCCAACGTACAGATGTTTGATGAAAAAGGAAGTGACCTCGGGTTGAGAACTAAGCTCGACCAAGTTGTCAAACACTGAGAGGCGACCCAGCTCGAAAGAAGAGCCTTCTCAACAAAAGGTGGCCATAAGTGCAAACCTGCAAGATAGGCCAAAAGGAACAAGGAAAAAGAGACTTCGCCCTCGAAAGGCCAAATTAGAACTCCAAAAACCGTCCTATGGGGTACTTCGGCCAAAAGGGAAAGGGCGTTATTGGGTCCTAAACGAGGTCCGAATAAGAGCATACAAGCTTGGCAACACTGAAGGGAGAAAAACTAAAAAAGTACACGGCACTCGGGTGCTTTAAAGAAATTCTATACTTAGAATTTTTAGACAAGAAATTGTGCAAGCCAGAAATTTGTCTAAGTACAGAAAGTTTTCCCCTGTATGAGAATGTTCGCCGAACAAAGCTGAAGCATGGACTCTCGAAATTCTCCTGTTCCTAACCGAAGTTAGTTGGGTTATATGCCCAAAAGAGGGCAAGACTACCGAACACAGCCGACAAAGGGCAGGCTAAAGTTTGCCTAAAGGAACTTCGTTAACTACGAAAGTTCACCCGAAGGATGGCCGACAAAACGAACAAAGGAGTACCAAAGTCCATTGACTGAAAGTGGTCAGGACAACTGGGAAACAAAAATTGCTAAAAAGACTTAGCCAAAATCATGAAGCAAAATCCATTGAAGAAGGCCTTGGTACAAGGAAAAAATTACAAAAAGAAAGGTACAAAGAAGAAGAAGATGGCAAAGGTCCTAGAACATCTAAGGAACCCCGGCGTTATGGGAAGCTCCGGCTCCTGAGTCTTTCGCCTCCGCCTTCGGTGTAAGAGGAGGAAACGGCAAGTTGAGGAACTTGAGTCACGACCAAGTCCACCGAGGCCCCCCGGGAATATCCAGGGCAGCCAGAAAGGAAGGATTGAGGTCCGGATACTTCTTCAGAAACTGATGACGAGCTAGGCAGAAGCCGTCCTGAAAAGCAACCTTGGACGTCTGGATGACTTTATCTCTTTCAACGTCCAACTCGTCCGCCTCATGCTGAAGATCCGAAACCTCCTTCTGAAGGTCGAAAGTCTCCTTCTCCATCTCCTCGGTTTTCTTCTTTTTCTTTGAACCCTCCTTCAGCGAGTTGACCTTGGCCTGGAGTTCAGCATTTTCAGCCATCGCCTTCGCCAGAAGGGCAGACTCCCCTTCTTTTTCCTTTTGAATGGTCTCGTTGGCCGAAGTCAGGGTGATTAATTTGTCGCCAAGGTCGGACATCTTCTTGGAAAAATCCTTCAAGAGCTCCTCTTGGCCCTTCAAGAATTCCTCCCGAAGATTGGCAATCTTCTCCTTGCATATTTGGCTCAACTTGGTGTTTGTCAGCACCGAGTTGGCACAAAAGACTTTGGCCTTCTCCAATTTGCCTTCGGCCCAGGCTCGAACCGAAGACTGCTTTGCTGCCCAAGCTCAGAGGTATCCACTATACCCCAAAAGCTGCAAAAAAGATAGGTACTTAGCGAAATTTGCACAAGGAAAGCCAAAACACTTAGACTAAAAGTGGGAGGAAAAGAGAAGAGCCTGAAGGACTACCTGAGCAGCATGCTCAGAAACTCTGGCGGCAAGGGCATCCTCGGAGGCACACTCCTCGGCGACTGCCTTGAAGGATGCCTGAGTAAGCACACCCCTTGCCATTTGAGGAGCCATCTCCCGGCAGCCCTCGGAGAATAGGTTCACGTCCTCCTTGAAAGACCGGAACGGCTCCCTCGAAAGTTTGTCCTTCGGGACATGAGAATCCCAAAGAGCCCGCCTTCGGGCGTGCTCAACCATCCAAGCTGAGGGCGCCAAATCCTCTGCAAAAAGAAACATACATCTCATCAGGTAAAATTTCCTTGGTTATGAAAGATGTGAGATTGCAGGAGAAAAAGGACAAACCTGGCGCGACCTCAGCAACATCATCATCAGAGTCCCGGACTTCTTCCACGTCGGCAAAAATATGTTTGCCCTTGGCCCTTCGGCGCTTTTCTAAATCTTCAGCAGAAAGATCAGCCAAAAAGCACACAAGATCTGCGGACATGGCGGGACTCAGAGGGGCAAGAATGGCAATCACCCCGGCAGGGACTTCGGCGGCAGTTTCAAGCTCGGTGAAAGTTGCAACCTTGGTGGAGGTTGCAATGACATCGCCAGCGTTAGTGGAAGTAGCAATGACCTCGCCGACCTCCGAAACGTCCTCCGAGGAGGGAAGAAGGGTGTCGTTCTTGGCTTTCTTAGCTGAAGATGGTCCACCCGCAAAAGTCTTGCGCCTCTTCCTTGTTTGTTCTTCCTTCTCGACCTGACCAAGGAAGAGAAACCTGTAATAGGCGGCATACTCGTCGCCCATCTCTGAAAAAGAGGGAAACATCAGTGTGAGTCCATAGGCACTTATGCCAAGGCTTCAGAAGTGAGCTCGCTCCGAAGGAGCTTCACTAGCCAAGAGTTCTTCCCCTCGGTAGCAGGAGCTGGCATACCGAGATCCGTCTTGTGCTCTGTAACCACCGCTAGCTCCCGAAGGACATCCTCGGTTATGAGTTTCCACATGATCGGGAAAGGGTAGAGAGAGCATAGAGGGACTCTCTTCTGGGAAAAAAGGACCGAGAGAGAAGCCAGCAACTTCCTGGCATCCCAGTAGGTGACAGCACGGATTCGTCTGTTGAAATCCACAAACCTTAGCTACCAACTCGGGAGTCAGCAACTTCCTGGGATCCATCACATCCGCCTCCAGCTTTCCCCGACCCACTTAGTCAGGATGTGTGACCAAGCCTTCGACACCTTCAAGAAGAAGAACTTCCTTTGCCACCCTCGCCAGCTATCCTTAGTAGCGAAGGTGAACATAAATTTCTTGCTCCCAGATCCCCGAGGCAGCATGAAATAAAAGCCACCCTTCGGAACCGGATAGAGCTTATAATACTGCATGAATAGGATGAAATGGGGTTCTATCCCTAAGATCCCGCACATGCATAGAAAAGCATTGAAATAGCAGTATGAGTTAGGAGGAAGCTGATTCACGGCTATGCCATGAAATTGGCAAAAGTCACAAATCATCTTCGCTGGAGGAAACCGAAGTCTGGCCTTCAGTTGGGCTCAGAAATTGGTAACCTCATCACCTCGATTCATGAACCTAAATTGGCCAAGGCGAGGTAACCTTGTGATGGCATACGAGGGAAGGAAAAATTTGGTCTTCCACTTTTCCAATTTTTCAGAAATGGTGCAACAAGGATGAGACATAAGAGGTTGCCAGCTCTTGGGAATAGGCATGGTTGACCGAAAAATGACTTCGGAAAAAGGGAAAAATGATTTCGGAAAGAGGAAAAATGACTTCAGGAAGCTAAAAGAAAAGCAAAAACTGAAGGAACTCTAGAAGTCAAAACCCACCAAAAGTCTTGCCGAAGTCGGGGTTTGAGGACGCCGTCGTGAAAGATGGCCGAAAATTGCTCCGCTGCTAAGACCGCCGCACAAAAGGAAGAAAAAGTGAAAGCAAAGTGAGAGCAAAGTGAGAGCAAAGAAACACAAATGAAGAGTATGATGGGAGGAAGGCTTATATAGATCGAGGAAGGGCAGCCAAAAGGGCGTCATAATTGCTACGCGAAGGTGAAACCTCGCCATAATCGCCTCTCATGCGTGAAAAGGCGTGCCCAACCTAGCTGATGACTGCCACGCGTCGCCCGTCACAAAAAACTAGGACACATTTTCTGACATTTGGAAAACCTGGGCACATTGCTCGAGACTGACATGCCTAGTATCAAGATGCGTCGATCCACTAAACCATGGCGGGAAAAGTGAACAAGTTGGGAATCTTGAGAACACCAAAGGGCGGGCAGATGGCACCCGTCTGAGCAAGGCTTATCACCTAGGTGGCGAAGTGCCTTACTGGCCGACATCGTACCCCGAGTGTAAATCTATAAGGTCCAGGGTTCAAAGGCTCCGTCCCGCTTTGTTCGACCGAAAACGGACATACTACTACGTGAGCCTCCGGGAGTCCACGAGGTCATCCTATCGAAACTGCCAAATGAGTGATAGACGGACACCAGAAGAAGCTACATGCCGAAGTCTCAATTTTGACTTTCCAAGGGGGGCATGTGATAGCCGAAGCGCTATCGCCCTGATCACCCACCGACCACGGGAAAGAAAGGGCCAGACACCTGAGGCATACGACCTCGGAAAGGACCCTGAAGTGAAGGAAATCAGATACTTGAGGCACACGGCCTCGGTAGCTCGCCAATTCCAACTTCGGGAGCCATCGCAGAGCCTTCTTTAGGATGGCGACCGAACTAGCTTCGGGGGAGAAGGACCAATCACCCTTCGAGGGAGAAATGCCCCCGAAGACAGAAACACCGAAGTTCCAGCC